>JAQIWQ010000432.1:0-17060 GCA_034695825.1 Folsomia inoculata
GACTAAAAGTTGTATACATACCCTGTATCCCAATTGCAAATGTAGATCTGAAGGCTTTGGATGAAATCTTAAATCAATACGATCCCCATTTGAGCGGATTATGTATTTTGCTCCAGGATATTGATTGTTTCCTCTTGCCACTAGCTCAGACATCCTAGAAAAACATTTAAGAACTTTACTATTGAAACAATTTGCAAAAAAATTTGAGTACTGTTCAAATTCAAATTACTTTTCAATGTTGAAAGGTGTAACGATTTCTGGAAAAGTCAGGTTCTGAGCAATACTTCGAGGAACACCAACTTGATCAATTCGCAAATTAGGGTCCGGTGTGATGACGGTACGAGCGGAAAAGTCGACACGCTTGCCCATCAAGTTCCCTCGAATCCTTCCTTCCTTTCCCTTCAGTCGAGCTTTAATTGCCTTCAATGGCCTTCCTGACTTTTGCATAGCTCTTGGTAAGCCCGGCATTTCATTGTCGACAAGAGTTGCAACGTGAAATTGTAACATTTTCACATTTTCTGCAATGATATGAGCAGCAGCACCGGCTTGTTCATTACGGAGTAACTCATTATTTGCTTTAATAATGTCAGATAGTTTATGTGTCAAATCATCTTGGTTTCTTGCAGAGCCATACATGACCACAGCAGGTCGAACGGGAAGTGGTGGAACGGGTAACACGCTGATGATCATCCAGTCAGGACGAGCATATTTGGGATCCATTCCTACCACGAGGCACTCTTCATCTGATATATGTTTAAATATCTCCAGTACACGTTCGGCTGTTACTAACATTTTCTTTTCTTGGTCATCTTCATTGACATGTTTCCATTCTGCCAGAAGTTCCAGTCCACTTTTTCTAATTCGTGGCTGGTATCTACCACATCCACCGTGACCACTCTTTTTCGACTAGTGGGCAAACCAAACAAAATTTTAGAGCTAACTAACAACCGAGACACAATTAATTATTCACAATTTACCTTTATGTTGGGATCTTCCTCGCCAGGATTACCATCCATCTCATCTCCACCTTCACAGATGCTTTTGCCTTTACAAAGATCATAGACGAACGTCAGTCTTCTTCTGGGCTGCCCCTTTGTTTTAAGAACAATCTCTCGCATTTTAGGATGACTTGGAGAAACCAACATTTTGGAACAGTAGAAGCAAACGCATCTAAGAATCTTGACCGTTTTCGTCAGAAATCCACAATGGAATACTGGCTTGGCGAGATCCATGTGTCCAAAATGTCCAGGACATTCACTCTGACCTCCAGCACAAGTCTGACAACGGGAGTTTCTGTCAATCACTCCTTGTCGAGGATCCATAAGACCACCCAGCTTTGGTCGACCCCCTTCCAAAATCTCGGAAAATTTTATCCCCCCTTCTGTAACTGACATTCGTCGCTATAAATCAAAATTAACAATTTGTTAGACATTTTCTCGGTATTTGAGGATTTTTAACAATTTATTAATAAATGCTCCTTTGTAATTTGAAACCAATCAGTTTAAACAAAATGCTTACAATTTCATCAGGAGACAAGATCCCAAACTGCACCTTCTTGACGGTACGAAGGGGAGCCCGTGAGTCGCTGGTGAACTGCGCCATTGCTTTGTCTTGAACTTTGCGATGCCACAAAGCCTTGAGAATTCAATCTATCCCTTCACTAAACAATTCAAAATACCACATTTTAAACCCAAAATCACACTCACTTCCTCTTTTAAACATTTACTTTGACTAGCTAAAAATGTACTAAAACTTAATCAGGATGATTTTTCAAGGTAGTACGTTCGACAATTTATTAAATATCCAACATTCATTAAACATGCCAGTTAAGTAACTATCATTCAAACATTGTGCACAACATAAAACAAGTCTCCAGCTCAATTAGGCTTTCTATCATCAATTTTATTCACCCTTCCTTTTTACTTACCTAGTCTCTTTCCCCTCACAAACCCGGCCCCAGAGGGAGGGTAGAGGATGAGAAAAACCACCCAAATAAATCCACACCACTCACCCACCACCAGTACCACTTGACTTGAACTTTAACCTTGTGTAAGAATTCGAAATATTTAATTAAAGTTAATTAGTGAGAGGAGCATAATTTGTGTGCGTGCAAATGGAGCGAAACACAATGTTGGATTGAGCCATCCTCGAGCAAGCATGAAAGAAAAAGTCGAGTCGAGTGATGGAAACGTCCACCCGTCGCTCTGTCTGCGTTCTTGGCTCACACTCACCAAATTCAAGCTCCTTTTATACTCTCCACTAAATATGCTCCGCCTCTAAGGGGCATTCATACATCACGGGGAATATTTGTGTACGTTTCAAAAACTCTTTTCTAGTTTTCTAAAAATTCTACATACAAGAAACACTTTTTCATTTCGTAGTCTCACTACAAAAATCTGAACGGCCCTATGTTTCGTTCGTCGTCGTGTGGTCGGTCGTGGTGGAGTGGAGCCGGCAAAGTTTTTCAGTGTCAGTCAGGTCATCACAGTAGTGTTAGTGGTGGAAGGAGTGGGGATTTTGAGGATTGAGAGACATTTCCCAGGAAAGAAAGGAACTACGAACAAGCTCCAACATCAAAATTTAAACATCGGGATGAATGAGCTCATCACCAATCTAATCCAATAATAATTATTTTTATCCAGATCCTTGTAATAAATAAATAAATCTTTATTTATTCAAGTCAACTAACTTGAACTCTTCTTAAACAATCAAGACAAGTTTGTATAGTCCAATCTAACCTCTCGTACAAGAAATATAAATAATCTAATCAAAGCTGGAAATAAAAACAAAATTCTTGTCTTTCTTGATTTTCTTGACAAGTCAAGTTCAAGCCCTCCTATCCCAGAGGACCGAGAAGGAGGAGGAGGAACACAAGAAGGGAAGGTAATGAAATATATAAAACCATCATTATTTTGCATATTTTTTGTATGATTTTGTACCACCAGCATGGTGGTACAAAATCATACAAAAATGGTGGTCCAAAAAATTTTGATATATTTAATACCAGTAGTTGATAAACTGCAAATACGCCATTTTTGTAAGTTTTTGTATAAGCATTCATAAAGTTGGGATTTTTTCTAATTTGAGGATGGGATTTGATTTATTAGTATTGATTTAAATGATATTAAATAAAAACCAGAAGGTTGGCTTTCATTATAATGTTGTTTCTTATTGATTTCAGATTTAAAGATATTCACTTCCAAGAGATTTTTTGTCGATCTTGTCTTCTGGTCCTTACCATCATTTTCATATCCATCATCTCACATCTGTTCATCTACTGTAACAATCCAAATTTTGTTAGGACTTTTATGTTCGCCTAGTTTAAATCAGATTGGATTCTCACAAGGAGGTTCTCCTACGAAATTCATAGATAGTAACAAATTATAATTTATGCATCAAATTGAAATAATCGTTGCAAATTACAGATTGTAAGCTGGATCTTCTTCTGAACTACGCTGTAAGCTGAGCGAGATGCCGACAAAGTATGCCAGGATCGAATAAGGACCAATTTCCAGTAGTATCCCAGTTGAACCAGCAAAAGGGAGAAAATATCCATTCTTCTTATCATCTCGACTCAGCCCTATCCTCCTCTGGAGGTGAGGTTGAGATTGAATCGCCTTCTCCGATGTCCACATCAGTGTCCGCCGGTGATGAAACACCACCTGAAAATCTATTGAGTGAGAATAACAAATCAATTGGCTCAGAAATACTCCCTGAAAATTCCAGCTCTACTTCCACTACAATGAGTGCTGATACGGATGATACGAGTACAACGATGAATACGAGAGATAGTGGGGCGTCGTCTCCAACCCATGACCAAGACCAGGATTCATTGCATCAGCATGATTTTTTGGATCAGAATGGGGGAGAGGGTCCAATTTCATTTCCTGAGATGGAAATGGGAAGACTGGATGAAATGATTTCTAATCCTCGGTGGGTTGTTCCGGTTCTGCCAGGGGGACAGTTGGAAGTGCTGCTGGATACATCAATTAACTTGGCCAGGAGGGAGTTGGATTTGAAATGTGAACCGTGTCAAAAGTTTATAAGAGAAGGATTGACCACCTCGTTTAATAAGATATTGACGGATGATGCTGTATCAAGTTGGAAGCCTGATATTCACAAATGCATTTTGAAGAATTCGGAACGTTTGGTTGATTTAATTGTTTTAAAGCTGGATCAAGATTGTATTCCGTTGTTGGAACTTTTGGCAGTTTTGTTGAATCCTGGAAATAAGTTTCATACATATAATTCTTCGAGACAGCCGGAATCGTATACCCCGGATACGATTAGTGATGATGAGTTGTTTTCTAGACCCCCAGAGATGCGAATGGTGAAAGGTGAACGTTTTTGCGATGTGTTGAATTTTGTAGATTCATAATCTCATTTACATTTATAATGCATACATACATTTTAGGCTGGTTGGTGGATCTTCTAAATCGGTTTGGATCGAATGGCGGTTTCGACAAGTTGATATCAAGATTTGAAAGCATTCATGGCCTATCCGTGGCCATTGTATTTGCCTACATACGACCCTTTGGCTTCTGTGCAGACTTCTTAACAAGGCACACAATTGAAAAGTATTTTACCCCCATTTTGACCGCTATCCCGCAGTTTTTGGAGCAACTTACTGATGATGAACTGAAAAAAGAAACTGCCCGATCGGATATGATATCCAGCATAATCAAATGTCTCAAGTCTCTACAAAGTCGAATTAATGATGCAGAAGAGAGCATGAGAAACTTAGAAATATTCAGGCTCAAAATGATTCTGCGAATGCTAAAGGTTTGATAAAAATTTAACATGAACAGTGTTAATTCAACAGATATCTCTCATTGCTTTTGTCACACAACACAGATATCGTCATTCAACGGAAAGATGAACGCACTCAACGAAATCAATCAAGTTATTCAGAACGTGACGTCCCATTACGCATCTCACCAGTACCGGTTGGATGAAGTTGAATACTTGTCTGCTAAGAGAATCGCGGAATGGTTAGCTGAGAATAATGTACTTCAAATCGTCTTAAGGTAATCAAGTTTTTTAAGTTTGGTTTTCGCAAATTGTTATAACATTTATAGTTTTGTATTCGTCTTCAGGGATTCTCTCCACCAGCCGCAATATGTTGAAAAACTAGAGAAAATCTTGAGGTTTATCATAAAAGAGAGAAGTCTTACGTTACAAGACCTGGATGACATTTGGGCAGCCCAGGTATTGATATTTTCCATTTCGCAAAATTATGATTTTAATTTCAATACAATAAATAACTCCTCTTCATTCCATTTATTGACAGGTTGGAAAACATGATGCCATTGTCAAGAACGTACATGATCTGCTAGCAAAACTAGCTTGGGATTTTAGCCCTGATCAATTGGATCATCTATTTGAATGTTTTCAAGCAAGTTGGACGAATGCAAATAATCGTCAAAGAGAAAAACTTTTGGAGCTTATTCGTCGTCTGGCTGAGGATGACAAAGATGGTGTGATGGCCTTTAAAGTTTTAACACTATTTTGGAACCTAGCTCATTCCAATGAAGTTCCGACTGAAATAATGGATCAAGGTACAATATTATCAAGCATAATTATTATAATAGCTAGGATAATTCCAATGGAGTTCATGATGCATGAATGTGGTGGCATATTTTTATGAAATAATTTAAAATAAAATCTATATTTTTTATTATTTTTAAGCATTATCCGCCCACGTCAAAGTATTGGACTACAGTTGTTCCCAGGTTCTCTTTCATATGCCTTGGTGACTCCAACTTTTGGTTAATTCAAATAACACTTTTTTTCGCTTTGTTTCCAGCAGCGAGACAACCATAAACTGCAATGGCTGAATAAAAGCATAGACCAGTTGGTTAACGACGATGTGATATGGGTTCTACCAGGTTAGAAATTTCTCAGTTTATTATAAAAATGTACGTAAGAAACACTGTAAAAGTTATGTTATTGGGTTTGCTTTCGACAGTTATAGTGAAAGAATACCCACATTACATTGACTTATAATTGAAATTGAAGTTTACCCATTGACCGATTTGCTAATATATGTTTTTTCTCTTTTCTCCCAAACAGCTATGAAACACATACGAGAAATTTTTCTATTGTATCCTGAAGGTTCAAACAAAAATCCGACTGCAGTGTACAGACCTCATGTAGTCAATAAAATGCAAACTGATAGACAGTTAATTGTTAAAGTTTGCGATTCGTTGAATTCATACATGGATAAAGTTCGAGCATATGTCAAAGGTACATATTTAAATCTAATTTCCATCCTAGATATTGACTTTGGGAACTCTGATTTTTTTTAGAAAAAGGACCTATGGATCCAGGCGTATTAAAATTAGACGGCAGATATTCTCACCTCGACCAAATTCGAGAAAGGCTTTTCTTTCTTCGATTTTTGTTGAAGGTTTGTTTCGGTTAATTTGGTTTTTGTTACACCAACAACTCTAATGCATTTCAGGAAGGACAACTTTGGTTATGTGAAGAACAAGCCAATTTAATTTGGCAATCTTTGGCTGAAAATCCAGCCTACCCTTACGACCGAGAAATGTGCTTTGAATGGTTTTCTAAATTAATGGGCGACGATCCGGACATTGGTGAGTTTTATACAATATCTTGCTTTCGCCTTATTCTAAACATTCCTCTATTTAAACTAAAAAATAAATGAATAAAGGACTAGTTTTTTTAACAATATTGCTTCTACTCTTAGATCCCAATGTCACTCTGCCTTTCTTTGAGGGGAAAATTTTAAACTTTGATGCCACATTGTTGACAGATAATGGTTTAGAGTAAGTTAATATCCAATATCCAGCGCCGCCATAAAAAACCAATTAAAGAAATGTTTTATTTCAATTTCAGATGTTTTGAACGATTTTTCCGAGCTGTCAATGTCAACCAGAAAAAACTGATTGTGAAGCGAGACGATGTTGTAATGGACGATGTACGTATTTTTTAAAAGAAAAATATTTGAACTTTTCTATTACTGCAATTTATTTATTTCAGTTGGAACTCATCGGGACAGAATACATCTGGCGAATAATTCTGTTGGGAGGAGAAGATATGGCAAACAGAGGAATTGCATTTTTACGTTTAATTTTCACTGCGCTTGGACCTAAGCTTCAGATTCAAAGCGTAAGTGAATTGTTGAAAT
This sequence comes from Folsomia inoculata, assembly GCA_034695825.1. Lineage (NCBI taxonomy): Eukaryota > Metazoa > Arthropoda > Collembola > Entomobryomorpha > Isotomidae > Folsomia > Folsomia inoculata. The sequence goes on from JAQIWQ010000432.1 coordinate 7,154, forward strand.
TAATTATATATGAAGTTGGATTTATTAATACGTTGAATATACATTTATCATCATCAGGAAAGAATTACCAATTGGATTCGAGTATTAATATATAAATATATATACTGTCCTAGGTTGAGGTACATGAAGACTTTCTCTCATCCTGTATGGATCGACTTAAAGCTTCATACGACACAATGAAAGTTTTGGAAAAGGATAAGGACTCCACAAATCGTGTAAGGCAAGAGGTAACACGTGCTTGTCGTGTTCTAAGAGTGCTTCACGAGTACATTGTCGAGTGTGACTCTGATTATGGGGAGGAGCGAGCGTTCGTCCCTTTGTACCGGTAATCAAAATCCTTACCCTACGGTCTTCATGGCCTTTGGTTCTACATATTAATCCGATTGTTGTACGATAGGGCTGCAAGGGGCAAAAACTTGACTATTTTTATACGCTTTCCGGGTAACTGAACAAACTTTAAATTTTAAATTCGGATGGAGATAAAGAAGTTTATTGTTATATTATTTTTAGCCCCTGGAAGTCGGAATTTTGATGACATGGAAGTCCACACCCACACAAATGAAACTCCATTTGGTTTACGCCGACAGGTAAGCAACAATTTACTTAGAAATTAAAGTGAAACTTTTTGATAAAACTTCTTATTCGCCGTTCGGAGCAGATTATTCGCCAGCTCAGAGAGTATGCTCAGATAACGACTTCATTTAAGCTGGATGTTTATTACAATGGAGAAAACATTGACTTGTCTGACGATCGAAGAACCGTTCAACAGTTCGGTCTACGCGATAAAATGGTGAGGAATTCTCAACATTTAATATAAAGTACCTATGTAACTTTCAGTGAATCTTTTATTTTTATGTTAGATGATGCAAGCAAAAGTTGTCCAAAACAATGTCACCAACTCTCCTGACTCGAGTGAAGAAAGTTCTGGTGGATCCCCTAATCATTTTACTGGTGGGATTGATGGCCCCAACATTGAAACAGAAGAGTGTTTACCCTCCGTTATGATTTCTATGAACGAAAAACGCATGGAATTTTTATGCCAATTGTGTGGTCTTGGATCTAGCATTCAGGAGGACCGACTTCGAGAAGGTGCACGTCATGTTCTTGGTTGCCTTCCGAGATGTCGCAATACCGAAAAATCTCTAAGAGAAGCATTCGTTTCATCTTTGAGCATGATAGAAAAAAAGCCTTACAATCTCCTATTTAATACGGACCCCGCAGTTGTACTGTACAGACTAGAAGTGTTGTACACAATGCTTTTCCCCGCTGTGAATCCCGGTTCCCCACAAACTTTAGAACTACTTATGAACTTTTTTACTTCTGGTGGAGCACTGATGGTCGTCGAGATGCTAACTAAAAACAACTTTATGCCGCTAGCAGATATGTCTACAAAACGATCCGCATATTTAGCTGTTTTAAAGCTAACCAAAGCTGTCCTAACAGTTACTTCGCTACTCGTACTTAAAATAGAAAATGAGCTGTTGTCACACCCAGACCGAGTAAGGGTGCTCACTGATGCTATGAAACACATACCGAATCAGCATGCGGAAGCCACACTAAGAATTTTAGCGGAACATGTTGCAAAATCTTTGCATCTCTATCTCAAGCAAAGTGCTGATGTTCAAGCTCCCTTGAGACTTATGTTGAATTCTGCAATAACTGGAGCTCTCCCAGATGCAGAGACGATACGACTGCTTATTCGACTTGCTAGTGCTACCGCTTCTGGTTCATTGGCATATTTTTCCAATGATCAACATCATGCCAACAGAGAACCATTTGAGGAAGATGTTTTTGGTATGTTTACAGACATCCGGTAATAATACTTCTTTATACAGACAATAATTCATTCGTTATTTTGTGTCCATAGTCTGTGAAGAAGCATTGGAAACTTTAACTCTCAGCTTCATGTAAGTTATAAGTATATTTTTGTATTCGATATACGTATATTAATAGGTATATTCCTTTTACTCCTACCAATACATGAGGTGATGTAATGCAATCTGTAAATTTTTGTTCCTTCTTTTCAGCCTTAATCCTGGTGCATTAGAACAGTTAATCGGGGAACCCGTCATGAAGTCATTCATTCGCCAAGTGCTATTCTTCACACAAGGACGAAGTATTCGATTTAATGCAAATGAGCAGTTTTGTTTAATGGCTACAAAAGCAACAGGAAAACCTAATGTGATAACATTCTTCATAATGTTTTTATTCGATATTATTCAAAACTCGGCACGTGAGATTCCTCAACATTCGCGTGATTCATTCCACTTACTCTGCAACTTGTTGAGGTTCTCGAGTGGTTTTCACATTCCTCTACCCAACCACGAGCAACTATTGGGAGATCAAATTCAATGGTTGCGACAAGTTAAGGTTGGTTATCTTTCAGTTTTTTGTTTTATATTTCATTACTTGAGTAATTTTTATCCTAGGAATTTATCAAGTCTAATAATGAAGGGTGCATTCAAGATGATTTGTTGGAAGGGCACATTTGTGTCGCTAGAGACCTAACGAGTTTCTTAAGCCCAGAAAAGAAATACGAATTAGGTTGCGACCCAGAAGGAAATATACCATTGATCCGGGAAATTCTGGAACAATTTGTGTTCCCCTGGTCTAAAGCGTATTCTGCAATGAAGAAATCTGGCGAAATAAGTTCAGAATCTCCTATTCAGATTTGCTCAACACCTACAACTCAAAACTCAATTTTGGAACTAGTCATGTCACTCTGTACCGGGTGCTACTCTAATATGAAACTAACTGTAGAATTGCTCACCGAACTGTTTAACTACTCTGCGGATGGGGATGGTGCGCTTACTGATTGGGAGTATATCCCCCAGGTACGAAATCTATGGGAAATATTTGTTTCATACTAATAAAACGTTATTACTTTCATTTTCCAAGGTGGGAAATCGGCCGTTGGGAGGGTTCGTAGGACTCAAAAATGCTGGTGCCACATGCTACATGAACTCTGTTCTCCAACAACTATTCATGGTGGATAGTATTAAACGGGGATTACTCGGTGTGAATGTGACGGATATCGAAGATGATCTAACGGACGATGTGGAATCCAAAGAATCGTCAGACTCGATCGCGTTATCTCAGTCATCTCAAACTACAGTAGATTCAAATGCGGATGAACGAAAAACTTATAACGTTTGTATTTTGAAACAACTTCAAAATATTTTTGGGCATCTGGCACTCTCTAAACTGCAATATCATGTGCCCAATGGATTATGGAAACATTTCAGGTAAATCTTATCAAAAACCTTTCTGTAGCGATGGGCTCAAGTATTCGATATTTGTTACCAGGCTTCAAGGTGAAGCTGTTAATCCCAGGGAACAGCAGGATGCTGTGGAATTTTTTATGAGCTTAGTAGAAAGTGTAGATGATGGACTTAAGGCAGTTGGTGATGAGCAAATAATGTCCAAGAACCTTGGTGAGCTTAATGTTCAACGTCAAAATTAGTAGTGTTATATGCTTTTAGAATGACATTTTCTATGTTCTGATGTCAGGTGGGCTGTTTTCTGACCAAAAGATTTGCAAAGAGTGTCCCCATCGCTATTCAAAGGAGGAACCTTTCTGCGTTATATCTGTCGACATTCGAAATCACTCCAACTTGTGCGACTCTCTTGAACAATATGTGAAAGGAGAGTTGTTGGAAGGAGCAGATGCATATCACTGTGAACGCTGTAACAAGAAAGTTGTCACAGTGAAAAGACTTTGTGTGAAAAAATTGCCTCCTGTTCTTGCAATTCAACTGAAGCGATTTGAATATGATTACGAGCGTGTGTGTCCCATAAAATTCAACGATTACTTTGAATTCCCAAGAGAAATGGACATGGAACCGTATACTGTGGCGGGTCTTGCCAAAATTGAAGGAGAAATGATTGATGCAGATGATCCGGCACTGTTTGGACAAAATGTTTGCACCAACTACCGTCTTACTGGAGTTGTTGTGCATTCTGGACAAGGTAATACCTGATTTTATTTGTAAGTTCAGGTATTAAACAACAACAATTCTAATTTTCCTGTTTACCTTGTCAGCTTCTGGTGGACACTACTATTCATATATTTCGCACAGGTTAGCAATAAATTTGGTTAGTTTTAAAAACCGTGTTAATTGGAAATTATAATATTTAGATGCAGTGATGGCCTTTGGAGGTGGTACAAGTTTGACGATGGGGATGTTACAGAATGTCGTATGGATGATGACGAAGAGCTCAAGAACCAATGTTTTGGAGGTGACTACTCTGGAGAGGTATGATATATGACGCACGTCGTGACTGAGTGATATTTTCAATGAATTGAATTGCTAATAACTTACTCTTTGGTCCAGGTTTTCGATCACATGATAAAGCGGATGAGTTTCCGTCGACAAAAGAGATGGTGGAATGCTTATATTTTATTCTATACAAAAATCGATGTCCTTGAAAGCCTGGGTGCCAAATTCACCTCCATGTCACGTAATGCTTTTATTTTTATTAACATTTTGAAGAAGCGTCTTATTTTATTTTGTTTCTAGTATCTGAGAGGCGACTTAAAATTCCTCCCCCTATTGAAAAAAGTGTTCTTCGACAAAATGTAGAGTTTATGCACATTCGTTCCCACTTTTCGCTGGAATACTTCCAATTTATTAGACGATTAGTTAGCTGCAACCATTTCAGTGTTGCTGGGATGGATATATGCCAGACGGCGGTAAGATCTTAGCCAGAGTCGTACTAATTAATGAAACAACTTAATGGTAATGCAGCAAAATAATCATTCACAATTTTTCTTTGTATAGCCGGAAGAAATTGAGAAATTGGCATTACTAAGCGTTCAAATGGCATCAAACTTTCTGGTGAGTTTGTTATGAAGTAGCTGGACGAACAGAACGTGGAATAGTATATTGTTAAATATTGTTCTAGTTCAATGTTGGGTTCCGTACCAAGAAAAACTTGAGGGGAATGGCTAATGAATGGTTTGACATAATGATGCCTTATTTGAAAGTGTCAAAGAAAGTCCGGTTTTGGTTTGCGACACATGCACTTTTCCGTGACCCATGCAGGTTAGAAAGCATTTACTGTCGTCAACTCAAACTAAAATTAAATATGGGTTTATGTTCATATATGTTCGTGAATTTTAGAATCGCCGAGTATTTGCTCGAGTGCCCGAGCTCGGAAGTACGAGCCACATTTTCCAAATTGCTAATTGCAGTGGCCCACTTCTCAAAAGACGATGGAGTTTATGTGTAAGTTTTTTCTGTAATCTTTATGATCACAGCTATGATCTTATGTTCCTTTCTTTATTAAATAGGCCTATGATCCCAACAGCTTCTCACAGTAAGATACTATAATGGTATGAAAATTCTAAATTTATAGATTCTAACATTTCCATATTTATTGCAGCCCGGACAATCAACAAGCATTTGTGGGAATATATATTAGAAGCTGTTTTAAATTTGTTGAGGTAAGGTTCTAATTATTGCGTGGTAAAGATAAAAGTTCACCCCCCCGTACGGAGAAAATCGCTTGTTTTCTCAACTTAATGCAACCTTTCATTTGTGCCCTTTTCAGAAGAGATGTCTCAGAGTATGGTCGTCATTTGGTGCAGTACTTTGGATTTTTTGTGAACTATGCTAATCTTGGAGATGTGGAAAAACATCAACTTATAGAAGTAATTTGTTCAAACAATCAGATTGCTTGACAAGAGGATATTAATGAATTGATGTTTGTATTTGCAGCGTGACGTGCCTGCCACATTTATCAATTTAGCACTGGAGGATGGTCCTGCACCGCCCATAAAATATCAATGTGCCGACTTGTCCAAACTATATCAGTGCGTTTCGCTTTTAGTTAGATCTTGTGACGTATCTCACCGATGTAAAAGTTCGATACCTGAGGAATCTTCTCCCAAGCCCAATCCATTCAGTTTGGAGCCAGCTTCTCCTGATTACTCTCTACCTCTTTTACAGCAAACTGTTGGTGAATTACTTTATGGACGAGGGTAAGAATTAATCTAAAAGGTGGTATCTTGAAATCCTAAATGAATTGTTTTCTTTGTAGTCCGTATAACTGCAGCCCGTATATAAAAAAGATTGTGGATGATGCATACGGTTCGGATGACACGGTTCAATTACTCCAGTTCTTATCATGGGAAAATCCAACCTTTACGCAAATGGCATTATCAGAGATTTTAGGGCGAATCAGTTATTCGTACACCACCGAGTTAAAAACCTTCCTGGACATTTTAATAAGTTTACTTCGAATCCCTGATTCTTGGCAGTTACAACGAATTACCAATGCCCTCAGAGGTAACGCGTGTTCTTTTAATGTACAACTGTCACATATTTTGATTTATTTATAATGGCATTTTTTCTTCAAGGTTACCCAGATGACAAAGATGGTTTGATTGATATCATCGACCGGAATAAGACATCACATCCAAAGAAAGCCTATTTATTTATTAAGTGCATAACAAATATGATGGAACGCGGTAGTGTAGGGCATAAAGTGCTCCAGTCTAGGCCAGAATTGGGTCGGAAATGGAATCTTGCCATTGGTAAGGTTATAAACAACGTTTATTAATAATTATAAATAATTATTTTAAACCAGATTTAAATGGTAACGATTACATAATTTGTGAACAAATAAAACAATGACATGTAAATTAATAGACTGGCTACATCATGAACTTGACCGAAGAGGAACGGGTGCATCAAGTTATGGATACTCTACAACATCATGGTCACCACCGTCAAATGAATCCTCTAATGGATCATTCTTCTTGGAAAGATCGCTCTCTGCGGGTAAGTGTTCTGGTGCCGTAAATATTAGCATCAGTCATCCATTTGTCATTCACTTGTAATTACTGTTGGTTTCACTTTATCTGACTTGCCCTAATGTGATATGGCAGGTAACACTTTGGAGAAAGCTGTTGACTTACGAATCGTACCAGAACAGGCAAGTGATATGAAACATCTGTCTATACCTTCATAAAAGCATGCTCTACAACTACTTCAACGCCAATTTCTTTTGCTAAATGATTTTGTTACGTTACAGGAAGAGAACGAAGGAGAAATTTCAAGTGAAGGGGAAGAAGACGGGGAAAAAGTTACGAAGGATGCTCTTGTAGGAGTAGACAATGAGGAAGACCAAATAGCTGACAGCAAACAGGCTGTACTGTGTGGAGAATTAGAATTTATAAGAAAAAAACGAGAAAAGGGGAATCGAGTTGTAAACGATTCTAATACAACTGGCGTAAACCACTGGGGGCCTCTACCGGGTAGAGGTAATTAACTGATTTACCGGCTGGTGTTTGCTATTCATTTATTTTATAATTAAAGTATACTTCCGGTGTCTGTAATGAACGCTTGTATTCTGCAGATACGGATGGAGAGTCAAAACCACCAACTGAGTGGGATTTAAATCAAACAGATCCCCTGGCAGAAGACGTAATAGATGAAGATGTAGTAATAAAAGCTCCGTCTACTGTTAAAGTAAAACGTGAACATGATGAGCATATCGCCGCAGACTCTCTATCGGCAACACTTCGTAACATTGAAAAAGAGAACAATGCCAAATTTATTGATACCCCTGATGTTATGATAGCAGCCAGCAAAACACAACGGGATAGCTCGGAGACTGTCGACCCATCTGCGCAAAAAATGCAATGTACAGACATGGACGAAGATGGCAAAGATGACGGACAAAGTTCGAAATCAGACCAGAAGTAATGTATCTCCTATGTTTAGTAATACGTCTGAAAAAAAACAACGGTAAACAAACGCGTTTATTATTTCCCAATTCATTGTGATGTTGAATTGTAATTTCTTTTTCTGTCATTGGTTTTACGTGAAGGAATGAATTCTTATATGTCAAATCAATTTGTAAATTTCTTGAAAGCTATTACTTACTATATTTTATACACTTAATTGAAGATTGAAAGGGACTGTCCCTATGCGGTGGAGATTTATCCATAGATTTGTTGCATTATCTGTTTTATTACAAGAAATAATTTCTGCCTTCTCAACCAAACTTTTACATACTGAGGTTGTGTATTGTGACCAATTTGTAATCCAATCACTTCTCGTTTGTCAACTCAAGTCTGTATAACTTTAGTCTAATTCATTGATACATGATGATGCTCATGTTTGTATTTTCTTACAACTTTGAATGTCTTAATAATCATTGTGCTGGATCTAAACAGCTCATCTTTATTAAAAATCTGTTTCCACAATGCTGCTAACCTTTGTAAATAATAATAAGAACGATGAATTACTAGGTTAAAAGGTGCTTTATGTATGTCATTGGGAAGCAAATTCCTTTCGCCAGTTTTTAGAAACCCATATTAGGAAAACTTTTACAAAGATAAACCCCATTGCAAGTATGTAACTACGTTAATTCAAATGAACAACCCTTATTCAAGATCTAATTTTCAATGGGAATTGAGTATTTTAAAGCGAGATCGAAATTTTTATGACGCTACTCGCACGTCGTATGTTTTTGCATAATTTAACAATTCCTGTGTCGATAGAACTTGTTTTACCTTATCTACAAATAAGTTGTGAATAGAAAACACTGTTCTTTCCATATTTGTGTGATTTTGTTTAGAAATCGGTGAAAGTAATTATCAAGTCGTGAACGTCTAGTTTTTGTTTTTGCTGTTTACTATTCCACCTTCATTTATTCCACATCGGATGTAAATTGTCAGTAATTCGGATCGCAGTTAAGTACAACAGTGGGTCGTATGTTTTTGTGATTGTTTGATTTTAAATTATTTATTATAATTTCGCTGCCGTTTATGTTTGACTGAAAATCAAGAAATGTAAATTTTCAATGTGGTATTGGTATTCAGCGCAGACATTTGTTCGACTGTTTATTGTTACTTTAGATAAGCTAGGTAGGTAGGTGATATGTAGTATGGTTTTGTTTATTATTAATTCTTTGTAATAGTCATGTTTTACTGAATAATTGGAGAACCAGATTCAAGACTTGCAACTTGCCTCATTAATTAATTAGTGTCGTTAGTCAAGTAATGAATGAAAAATATTATTGCTTCTACTGTCTTGTCTGGCACTATTTTACTTGTGAGCTAAGCTACGCTGCATGAGAAAATAATTACACATTATCCTAGCTTTTAATCCCTGTAATATCTGATATTGACTACCTAAATACCACCAACCTTATAAGTAGATGACAAAATGCTACACCTAAAGTAGTACTACATAATATATCATAAACGTAAATTAAATTATCATTAAACCATGTATACAAGAAACCTTGCATAATTTGTAAAAAATACGTTCTGCATAGGTTAAGTTTGAGGTGTTGTAAAAATGAAGCGCTGGATTATTATTACGAATTCAACATTTACGTTATTTCACTTACGTGCAAACGCTGTTACTTACAGCAATGACTGATAATTGAATAAACACGTTATTACAATAAAATATTGAGAATTGTTTTGAAATATAATGTTGTCATTCTAATAAATATCATTAACCGGGTGGGTGGGCGATATAATGCATATGAGTGAGTCAGTCAAAGCATGAGTTTAAAGCCTTTTAATTCAGTTTTGGACCCGAAGCTAGGGGGATCGATTCATTCGGGGAAAATAGCTGACTTTCCCTTCTACAAAAGGTGTTGGGAAGGGGAGATAACAACCGAGAGCATTAGTAGCATAAAGTTGGGGAAAGCTAGTTGTGCTGTGTGCTGGCGAGATAGGATAGGAGAAAACACCACTTGCGTCTTTTCGAGTTCATGATTCGCATTGTAAGCGATGGATTTACCCGATCCTGACTGACACCGCTTTCTTTCACTTTCTCGGTTCCAAATCCAAATGAATTGAACTGTTCAGTACCCAGTATGTAGTTGACATTCAGGAGAGGATGCTGTGAAATTTGCCAGTTTAGTCATTTGGCTGAAAGAT
>JAQIWQ010000433.1:0-17050 GCA_034695825.1 Folsomia inoculata
TGTTAAATCAAAAAATTGCGATTGGAAGCTGGATTTTGACAAGATTTTGACAAATTTGGAGAGAACAATATCTGCCGATGGGAAAAATTCCAATCAAAAACTACTAGGATGGATATTTCAACGTCTTTCGTTATTCGATTGGAAATACACTTTGGGAAAATTCTGCTTTTTTCAACAATGGGGTCACTACTTGAGGAAAATTCATTTGGACATGTATGATAATGAGTCGCTCACATCTAATAATTCCCATGTTATCAAAACCATGCACGAACTGGTCGCAGTATACTGTCCAAATCTGGAGGAGATGGTGGTGACAGAATATCTCAGAACAGGTGGCTGCTGGTCTTCGGAGCTTATCAAACAACTGAACGATTTGGAATTTTCATCGTCATTACTAAAACTCAAGTGCCTGCGAATAAAGTATCAATCGTTACGATACTTTTACTCCAACGAAATGAAAGCATTGCAGAATTTTTTTACAAAATTGGTAATAGCTTCGGGGTCCACTTTAGAAAAACTCGACGTTGATAATAATGTCAATGACTTAAAGGAATATTTTGAGAGAAGAACGTTGAAGTCAATATCGGATAATATGGCCGTCAACAATTTCCAATCTCTTCAGGAAGTAACTCTCCAATCTGCTGCAAATATTGGCAACCTTACCCGCACGGTCCAGAAATGCTTTACAAAGTATGACATTCAATTTTCTCAATTTATTAAATTATCCCAAAAAGGCTTTTATTAATTTCATTTTTTTCTTTATTGCAGACTAACCAAATTAATACTCCGTAAATTTGGTTCTATTTCTATGACTGAAGCCATGGCGGACCCACAAAGTTACCAAGTTTTTCCTGAATCCTTTCCAGCACTGAAGTGTTTAACAATACATCGCATTGTCTACCATTACATAATTAGTGGGAAAATTCTGTATTTCCTGCGACACTTTCCAAATCTGGACGAATTAAAGGTTTCCACAAAGCCAGGCAGAGAGTCATGGACTGAAATTCCCGACCCAATCGCTCCAAGGTGTCCAAGTCTGAGATCTTTAACTTTTGAAAGTCGAGACTATGACCTTCGTCTTTTGCGATGCGGCGTTCAAATTTTTCCACATATTGTCAGACTTAATTTGGTGGAATTTGGGAGGGGAAACACTTATCGCGTACGTGAACCGCGTGAACCAGAATACAGCTTTGAGGAACTAATGGATGCCATTTCTCCTTTGAGGTTTAGCCTTAAACAACTTGAAGTAAATCATGCATTCCACACAATTCCACAATTGGTTAGTGCTCTTCAGCGCACGTCAAACTTGACAGGTTTATTTTAGCACATCTAAAACTACATGTTATAGTTCAGTATTCTTATTCTATCTTTTTTTACAGCTCTTGAGACCCTCGTCATATCCCAAGCTGCTCATGATGATGTCAAGAAAATTTTTAATGTCAGCCTTTACTTGTCCAGCTCGGATCCAGAGTTTCAGTATATTTTAGACTGTGATTGCGTCAAGAAACTTCATTCCGTTCGATTATCGAATTTCCGGGTTTGTTGGATTGTCATATTTTCACGTAATCTTTTACGTATAGAAAATTACAATTTAGTATCATGTTTAGTTTTCAAGAACGGAGTGGGAAATGGAGGAAGAAGCTGCTACTAAAGGTGGATACGTCTCATTTGAAACAATTCCACCTTGCGATGTCTAGCCGTGGATTTGTTCAAGGCAAAGTCATTTTAAAGCACGCGAGAACAGTGGATGAAAATCTTATCGCGCATAGACTTGATAACACTTTGTATAGATAACCAATAACGTTATGATATTCTTTTCTTTCTTTTCTTTGTAATGAATTTCTTTTGTCGATTTGTGACAATCAAATTCGCGTCTGAAATTTCCAATAGTGATGAGTGTCAATGTATTCGTAAAAATGTGTCACAAATCCTTCAGGTCATTTCAACAATACGCTGATTTATTTAAAATATCTCAACTAATGTAATAAATGTATTGTATTACTTAACTATACTTATCCTCTTCTTGTTTATTATTGGACAATTGTACATTTTAGTCCCTCGCAGTTTCAAGGTTTTTCTTCTTACTTCTTGGATTTATACTCCTCTCTTTGAGTTTTATAACATTGTTGAAATCCTGAGGATGGTTATGTTCGACATGCATTGATATCAATTGGATACATCCTTCCACTTCCACCACCAACCCATCCGGGGGGTTGTCGTATGTAGTCAATACCTACAAGGAATTTCAACACCACCCCCACTGCTGCCTCCGCCTTTATATTTCCTCACGCGTGTACAACGCCAAATCATTTTACCAAGCTCGGGCTTATATGAATGTAGTAAACGTATCCCTTCATGACCACCATTGGCTTCCCTTGTTGACTTGATAACACTTCAAATTCCTTTTCGGCAAGATCTTAAACAAATAACAGTAAAAAATATATAAAAATCATATCAGATACCATATTATTACTGGCCATCAAACATTTATTCCTAATTTAAATCAAATCACTGACAATAAAGTATGAAACTTTCGAAAGTTATCGTCGAAATGGACGGACAAACAGACAGAACATTCGTATAAAGTAAACTGTGTTACTTAGTAACCAGTCTTAGTAACCGCATAATGAGCTCAGTGATATCCACCTTGTTCATTTTCTTCACGAAGTCATATTAAATTACAAATTTTGTAATACTTTCGGCGACCCAAACTGTTACAAACTTGAACTAACCTGTCAAAAGATATCGCAATCAAATGAAATATTGAGACCTGGTAATATCCAAAAGCTAAAATAACGTCTGCACAGCACCACCATCCGGGATAAGGCCAACTGCCAGCTATCATGTCCCCAATCAATGTTGGGACAAGAAAAATTCCAACCGAAAGATCCACCAGTGACAATGATAACAAGCTCAAGTTTTCAGGTTGTCGCAGCGGCCGGTACATTATCTAAGATATGATAACTCGTTACCAATTACTGTGGCAATGCTAACTAGTATTAGAAATATCACGAACGGACCCAAAATTTTGTAAGGCATTTCAATTTTCAACTGTTACCCGAATAAACTGTTTTATTGAATAAATTTATAATTTTGGGTTGTCCACTATTAACGAAACAAAGAAGCAGACACAGTTCAATTCCACGTATTCCAGCATGTAATGTATTTGCCTAAAGATTTGTTTATCAAGCGGTATCCTCCAGAATATAACAATTTGAATACTACTCGCCCACCATGCTCATGTTTGATGTCCATGAGCAAAAGTGGGAAAGAGGGCGGCTACAGTCACACTCTGTGGATGACCCCGAGAAAGTCACTACTATGGTACGTTGTTATCTGCAGGAATTATTCGGTGTGGCGTTAAGCAAATGATTCCTTAATCTCCTGTCTGCCTCTCTTCCTGTCTGACTTTGGGGTATAACGTATTGTGAATTTAGTGATCACAATGCAACTGTAATTCGATAATCACGATATATGTACTCATACTTATTACCATCATTGTGACAGCAATATAACTCTCTTATGTTGCAGGTTATACCTGAAAGACATAATAAATATCTATCTATCTATCTATCTATCTATCTATCTAATAATTTGAATAAATACAGTAAAATTAACATTATTGTTGCAAAGCTTAACAAAGGTCATGTCCTGTCCTGTCCAGATCACAACCGGACACTGATCTTCATTCGCTGACGTTCGTAATAACGTTTAATTTATTGAGTCGAGTACATGTGGCCACAGTTAAATAGTGTAGGGATTTTCCACATAGACCAGATAAAATTCTTTTGCTCCAGCTAAACAGATTATCCATTCACGATCAAAAATGCATGCCGCAAAAATGAACTTATTCAACTTTATAACAATAGGCAGCATACCAATTAATTTATACCAATGCATTCCTATCCCCAATAAAACAACGGTTCCTCAATAAAAATTCTTGAGTCAATACATACGGAGCCATAGATATCTAATAAACGATGAGGATGATATTATGTTATCAGGAGATGATATGAGTGAGACACTTCACAATTCCATGATATCATTCTCTAAATCAGTATAACCAAGTGAATATCACCACAGGTAAATATCTCCAGTCAATTTGATTCCAATTCCACATCAAGAATGTCCAACGATTAAAGCATTTAATCTGCGTACATGAAGATGTTGCTGACAGAAATTTCAATATTAAACTAATAAAACATTATAGTTAACCAAGGAGGATTGAGTTCAATCTCAACCATTTTTGCATCCCTCATTATATATAATTTGGGAAGGATTTTTTCTTTCTCGAACCCAACACTCTGGATTTTAGCACAATTTTTACATGAAATATATCAAATATTTTTAGAAGATTTAACAATTCTTCTTTACGTAGATGTCTTGTAATTATAGGGATCCTGAGATATTTAAAAGGATTGAGATTTTGAAAAAGTAGTCCTCACACCCTTTAAAAGATTTATTTATTTAATAGACGGGGCTGACCACTACTGCCTACGACAATGAATGGAGATTTATCTAGTTTGGAGGATGGGTTGGAAATGGATTCTTCATTTAAAGAAACCACTCAGACCGGCGATGATATCGATAATATCCCCCCTCATCCAGCAGTTCTTATCGTCTTCAGAACAGACAATGTAAATAATTTATTCAAAATCACTTTTAGATTTTACTTTTAGATTTTAGATATTTTATCAAGTATAACCTCTCATTCTCATTAAATTTGCAGATTCTGGAAGAAATCTGCACTCATTTGGGGTTCTATGATTTGAAACAATTTCGTCTCGTGTCTAGAATCTGCAATATTGAAGCACGGCGAGCATTAATTAAACTAGATCGACATTGGGTTGTTGTTAAATCACAAAATTGCGATTGGGAGCCGGATTTGGACAATATTTTGACAAATTTGGAGAGAACAATATCTGCCGGTGGGGAAGATTCCAACCAAAAACTACTCGGATGGATATTTCAACGTCTTTCGTTATTCGATTGGAAATACGCTTTGGGGAAACGCTGCTTTTTCCAACAATGGGGTCACTATTTGAGGAAAATTCATTTGGACACGGATGATTATGAATTGCGCAAATCTAATAATTCCCAAGTTATCAACACCATGCACGAACTGCTCACAGTATACTGCCCAAACCTGGAGGAGATGGTGGTAGTGACAAAATCCCTTAGAGAACCTGACTGGTCCTCAGAGCTTATCAAACAACTGGACGATTTGGAATTTTCATCGCCATTACTAAAACTCAAGTGCTTGCGAATAACGTATCAAATGGACCGATGCTATTGCTCCTACGAAATGGAGGCATTGCAGAAATTTTGCACAAGATTGGTGATAGCTGCAGGGTCCACTTTGGAAAATTACGATGATGATTACCACGTTCCATGGAACGAAGATATGGAGGGAGAAATGTTGAACTCAATATCGGAGAATGTGGGGGTAAGTAATTTCCAACCTCTGCAGGAAGTAACTCTCCAAACTGCTGCAAATTTATTAGCAACCTTACCCACACGGTCCAGAAATGCTTTCCAAAGTATGACATTCAATTTTCTCTATTTATTAAACTATCCCAAAAGGCTTGTATTAATTTCATTATTTCTTTATTGCAGACTAACCAAATTAATACTCCGTAACTTTCATTCTGTTTCTATGACTGAAGCCATGTTGGACCCACAAAGTTACCAAGTTTTTCCTGAATCCTTTCCAGCACTCAAATCTTTAACTATACATTATATCACTTATCATTACATAATTAGTGGGGAAATTCTTTACTTTCTACAACATTTTCCAAACCTGGAGGAATTAAAGGTTTCCTCAAGTCCAGGCAGAGATTCATGGACAGAAATTCCCGATCCCATCGCTCCAAGGTGTCAAAGTCTGAGATCCTTAGCTTTTGAAACTCAAGACTATGACCTTCGTCTTTTGCGATGCGCCGTTCAACTTTTTCCACATATTGTCAGATTTAATTTGTCGGGATTTGGGAAAGGAAACATTTATCGAGTACATGAACCAGAACACAGCTTTGGGGAACTGATGGACGCCATTTATCCTTTGAGGTTTAGCCTTAAACAACTTGAAGTAAATCATGCGTTTCACACATCTCCTCAATTGGTTAATGCTCTTCAGCTCACGTCAAAATTGCCAGGTTTATTTTAGCACATCTAAAACTACTTGTTATATTTCAGTATTGTTATCATCTCTTTTTTACAGCTATTGAGAGCCTCGTCTTATCCAAAACTGCTCACGCTGATGTACGTAGGGAAAGATTTAAAGTCAGCCTTTACTTGACCAGCTCGGATCCAGAGTTTCTGTACGTTGTAGACTGCGATTGCATCAAGAAACTTCATTCCTTTCGATTATCGAATTTTCGGGTTTGTTGGAATATCATTTTTTCACATAATTTTATACGTATAGAATATTACAATTTAGTATCATGTTTAGTTTTCAACAACGGAGTGGGAAATGGAAGAAGAAGCTGCTGCTAAAGGAGGATACGTTCCATTTGAATTAATTTGACCTTGCGATGTCTAGCCGTTGATTTGTTCAAGGCAAAAAGTCATTTTAAAGCATGTGAGAACAGCTAAGAAAAATCTTATCACGCATAGACTTGATAACACTTTGTATAGATAATCAATAATAGTATCATATTCTTTTCTTTTCTTTGTAATGAATTTGTTTTTGTCGATTTGTGACAATCAAATTCGCGTCTGAAAACTCCAATAGTGATAAGTGTCAATGTATTCGTAAATGGTAAAGATTAGCCTTGGAATGGATCCAGCCTGCATATCTAAATTACTATATTTTACACTCGCTAATTTTTATCGCCCATCTGACCTGTACTGTTGATAAGAACGATCTGTCCTAATTGCATGAGCTTTTAACTAATATCCAAGGCAGTGGTTTAATGTTTGTAGAGTTGTAGGTAAGTTCGGTGAAGCTGGATAAGAATAATAATTACTTTTTAAATAAATGTTGGATAATGTGGATGGGAACATGTATTTTCCCACAGATGTGTCACAAATCCGTCAGGTCATTTCAACAATTTGCTGGTTTGTTTAAAATATATCAACTAATTTAATAAATGTATTACTTAACTATACTTATCTTCTTCTTGTTCATTATTGGAAAATTGTACATTTTCGTCCCTCGTAGTTTCAAGCTTTTTCTTCTTCCTTCTTGGATTTATGTAGTCCCCTCCTTGAGTTTTATAACATTGTCGAAATCGGGATGATGGTTATGTTCGACATGCATAGATATCAATGGATAGATCCTTCCATTTCCACTACCAACCCATCCGGAGGGTATGTCGTATGTAGTCGACCCCTACAAGGAATTTCAACACCACCCCTACTGCTGCCTCCGCCTTTAGATTTCCTCCCGTGTGTACAACGCCAAATCATTTTACAAAACCCGGGCTTCTGAATGTGGTAAACGTATCCCTCCATGACCACCATTGGCTTCCCTTGTTGGCTTGATAACACTTCAAATTCTTTTTCGGCAAGATCTTAAACAAACAACAGTAAAAAATATATAAAAATCATATCAGATATTATATCAGACTGGTCATCAAACATTTATACCTAATTCAAATCAAATCACTGACGATAAAGTATGAAACTTTCGAAAGTTTCGAAATTTATTAAAAAAATTTACGCATAAGCATTCATTCCAGCTTGTACATTGTCTGCTTATCAGCTCTAATTTTTATCATTTGCAAATTGCAGTTTTTTATCTGGTTCATCAGTGGCAGTTTAACATTATCCTTCTTCAGAGCTTCGAATATCTTTGTTGCCGTCTTGACCCCATTGTCATAAAGTTTGGTTATTTTATTCTCTGTGTCATGTGGGATTTTAGATTTTCTGATTTCATCCACGTGGTCGTGGTCGGCTTTAGTCATGTAGATATTGATTTGGGGTTCTTATAGTCTGGAAAAGTTAAATAGTGTAGGGATTTTCCACAAAAACCAGATAAAATTCTTTTGCTGGAACTAAACAGATTATCCATTCATGATCAAAAATACCTGCCGCAAAAATTAACTTATTGAACTTTGCGAAAAGTAAATAAGAATTGGAAGCATATACCAATTAATTTATACCATTGCATTCCTATCCTCAATAAAACAGCGTTTCTTCAATAAAAATCCTCGAGGCAACAGTGGAGGATAAGCATTAATTCATTTATGGTACTAATATTTATCATAAACACACAGCAAAGATACAACTATCCATCTACCAGTATCCCGAAACCAAAACATAATACAGTATAGAGACATATATGCATACGGAGCCATGGATATCTAATAAACGATGAGGATGATATTATGTTATCAGGAGATGACATGAATGAGACACTTCACAATTCCATGATATCATTCTCTAAATCAGTATAACGAAGTGAATATCACCACAGGTAAATATCTCCAGTAAATTTGATTCCAATTCTACATTACAAATGTCCAACCATCAAAGCATTTAATCTGCGTATCTGAAAATGGTGCTGGCAGAAAGTTCAATATTTACTAATTCTGCTTTATTCTGACTAATTCAATACTTCTGAAAGCCCCTAAAATACCTTAAATTGAGTAAGGCCAAGATGGGAAGCTTTGAAATATACTTGTGGTAGCGACGTAACCACTGCAATCAATTTTCATTGCGTCGTCTCTCGTTTCCCATTTAGATGTTATTATATAAACAGAAAATTAACTAGAAAATTGCGAGCAGTTGTATTGTAATGTACTGTTTATAGCTCGTATAATAAAAGGGCCTAGTTAAAGGGTGTTGGCGTTGGCAAAACTGACGCGTGGTTTTAGTTAATGGTTTTGGTATACTACTGCTGACTAAGCTGGTCATCAGTACACTGGCTACAACAATGAATGGAGATTCTACTACTCAGACCGATGATATCCACACTCATCCAGCAGTTCTTACCGTCTTCAGAACAGATAACGTAAATAATTTAATCAAAATCACTTTGGTTTACATATGTTATTAATTAGCATCTCCCTTTCATTAAATTTGCAGATTCTAGAAGAAATTTGCAATTCGTTGATTTGAAACAATTTCGTCTGGTGTCTAGAATCTGTAATATTGAAGGACGGAGAACATTAATCAAACTAGACCGACATTGGGTGGTTGTTAAATCAAAAAATTGCGATTGGAAGCTGGATTTTGACAAGATTTTGACAAATTTGGAGAGAACAATATCTGCCGGTGGGGAAAATTCCAATCAAAAACTACCCGGATGGATATTTCAACGTCTTTCGTTATTCGATTGGAAATACGCTTTGGGGAAACTCTGCTTTATCCAACAATGGGGTCACTACTTGAGGAAAATTGATTTGAACACGAATAATAATGAGTCGCACAAATCAAATAATTCCCATGTTATCAACACCATGCACCAACTGCTCGCAGTATACTGCCCAAATCTGGAGGAGATGGTGGTAGTGACAAAATCTCGTAGAAAACGTGACTGGTCCTTAGAGCTTTTCAAACTACTGGACGATTTGGAATTTTCATCGCCATTACCAAAACTCAAGTGCTTGCGAATAAAGTATCAACCGGAACGATACTTTTGCTCCTACGAAATGGAAGCATTGCAGAAATTTTTCACAAGATTGGTGATAGCTGCAGGGTCCACTTTGGAAAATTACGAGGTTGATTACGCTGTTCATTGGAACGAAAATATGGAGGGAGGAATATT
Organism: Folsomia inoculata; assembly: GCA_034695825.1. Lineage (NCBI taxonomy): Eukaryota > Metazoa > Arthropoda > Collembola > Entomobryomorpha > Isotomidae > Folsomia > Folsomia inoculata. Next base: position 9,710 of record JAQIWQ010000433.1, read on the forward strand.
GAAGTCAATATCGGAGAATGTGGGGGTATGTAATTTCCAATCTCTGCAGGAAGTAACTCTCGAAGCTGCTGCAAATATTGGCAACCTTACCCACACGGTCCAGAAATGCTTTCCAAAGTATGACATTCAATTTCATCAATTTATTAAACTATCCCAAACAAAGCTTGTATTAATTTTATTTTTTCTTTATTGCAGACTAACCAAATTAATATTCCATACATTTGATTCTGCTGATATGACTGAACAAATGGCGGACCCACACAGTTACCAAGTTTTTCCTGAATGCTTTCCAGCACTCAAGTCTTTAACTATACATTATATCGGTTATCACGACATAATTAGTGGGAAAATTCTTTACTTCCTACAACACTTCCCAAATCTGGAGGTATTAAACCTGGCTGTATCAAACGGTTTTAGTACATGGACTAATATTACCGATCCAATCGCTCCAAGATCTCAAAGTCTGAGATCCTTAACTTTTGAAACTCAAGACTATGACATTCGTCTTTTGCGATGCGCCGTTCAACTTTTCCCACAAATTGTCAGACTTGATTTGTCTGAATTTGGGAGAAAATACATTCGTAGTACAAGAGAACCAAAATACAGCTTTGGGGAACTAATGAACACTATTTCTCCTTTGAGTTTTAGCCTTAAACAACTCGAAATAAATCATGCATTCCACACGTCTTCACAATTGGTTAATGCTCTTCAGCTCACGTCAAGCTTGACAGGTTTATCTTAGCATATCTAAAACTACATGTCATATTTCAGTATTCTTATTCTCTCTTTTTTATAGCTCTTGAGACCCTCGTCGTATCCCAAGCTGCTCATGATTATGTCGAACAGGATTTTAATGTCAGCCTTTATTTGACCACCTCGGACCCAGACTTTCAGTACATTTTAGACTGTGATTGCGTCAAGAAACTTCATTCCGTTCGATTATCGAATTTCAGGGTTTGTTGGAATATCATTTTTTCACATAATTTTACACGTGTAGAATATTACAATTTAGTATCATGTTTAGTTTTCAACAACGAAGTGGGAAATGGAGGTAGAAGCTGCTGCTAAAGGTGGATACGTCTCTTTTGGAACAATTTGACCTTGCGATGTCTAGCCGTGAATTTGTTGTAGGCAAAGTTCTAATAATATATCACGAGACTCTAAACTAATTATGCCAAACTCATTATGGAATACAATTATGGAATACGCTTCCGAAAGAATGGGAGGTTAGAGAATTGTCTTACAATCAATTTCGCAACTTGGTTCATGACTTTGTAACCGAAAAAACCTGATGATTGTTATCTGTTGATTTAATGACATGAAATACTATCGAATTATTTAGTTATTAAGTAGTTACGAATTTTTATAGAACTATATTTTATGTGGCTTGGGCTGTAAAGCAGTGTATCAGCAGTGCTGTAAAGCAGTGTTATTAAAGTAGGTTAAAATGTTAATCATAGGATGATTTGGCTACGATTCGGAATGTCCCCGGATATCCATACATATCTTAATAACTAGGTTAGTTTTTTAGATTACTTCAATTCTCTAGGTTAATTAATTTCATATATCTTTATGTGTCAAGTTCTGAAAAACAGTATGTATACTGATGTACTGATGTACATCGACACTTGAATAAACCAATAAATCAAATCAAATCAAATCAAATCTGATGTTCTTCGACACCCCAATAAACGACTAACAAACAAATAAACAAACTAACAAAAACTCCATGAAATTCATGAGTTTCATGAAATGAGCAAAGCAACAAAGACTAAAGTTAGAACAGAGGAAGGGAAAAGTAGTGGTGAAAAATATGTTTCCTTTTCTCCTCTTCATTCACCTTCTCATTCTTAGTGAATTTAATTATGAAATAAATATTAAACTAATAAAACATTATAGTTCCATTATTAACCAAAGAGGATTGAGTTCAATCTCAACCACTTTTGCATCCCTCATCATAACATATAATTTGGTAAGCATTTTTTTCTTTCTCGAATTTACCTGAAATTTCAAATATTTTAAGAATATTTAACAATTGTTCTTTACAAAAACGTCTTGTAATTATAGTGATCCTGGGATATTTAAATGGATTGAAATTTTGAAAAATTAGTCCTCACACCCTTTAAAAGATTTATTTAATAGACGGGGCTGACCATGACAATGAAGCAAGATTTATCTGATGGGTTGGAAATGGATTCTTCATTTAAAGAAACTACTCAGACCGGTAATGATCATGTCCACACCCATTCAGCTGTTCTTATCGTCTTCAGAACAGATAACGTAATTAATTTATTCAAAATCACCTTGATTTTAGATATTTTATCAAGTGTAACCTCTCGTTCTAATTAAATTTGCAGATTCTGGAAGAAATTTGCAGTCATTTGAGGTTCTATGATTTAAAACAATTTCGTCTCGTGTCTAGAACCTGTAATATTGAAGCAAGGAGAGAATTAATCAAACTAGACCGACATTGGGTTGTTGTTAAATCAAGAAATGATGATTGGAAGCTGGATTTTAACAAGATTTTGACAAATTTGGAGAAAGCAATATCTGCCGGTGGGGAAAATTCCAATCAAAAACTACTCGGATGGATATTTCAACGTCTTTCGTTGTTAGATTGGAAATACGCTTTGGGGAAACTCTGCTTTTTCCAACAATGGGGTCACTATTTGAGGAAAATTCATTTGAAAGCGAATGATTATGAGTCGTTCATCTCTAATACTTCCCATATTATGAACACCATGCACAAACTGCTCGCAGTATACTGTCCAAATTTGGAGGAAATGGTGGTGACAGAATATCTCGAAAAAGGTGACTGCTGGTCTTCGGAGCTTATCAAAGAACTGGACGATTTGAAATTTTCATCGCCATTACTAAAACTCAAGTGTTTTCGAATAAAGTATCAAACGGAATGCTTTGTGTACCTCGTAATGCAAGCATTGCAGAGATTTTTCACAAGATTGGTCATAGCTGCGGGGTCTGCTTTAGAAAAACTCGAGATTGATTACGATATCCCTGAGAAGGAGGAATATTTGGAGGGAAGAATGTTGAAGTCAATATCGGATAATGTGGCCGTCAACAATTTCCAATCTCTCCAGGAAGTAACTCTCCAATCTGCTGCAAATGTTGGCCACCTTTCTCACACGGTCCAGAAATGCTTTCCGAAGTATATGTGACATTCAATTTTCTCAATTTATTAAATTATCCCAAAAAAGCTTGTATTAATTTCATTTGTTCTTTATTGCAGACTAACCACATTAATACTCCGAACCTTTCGTTCCATGACTGAAGCCATGGCGGACCCACAAAGTTACCAAGTTTTTCCTGAATCATTTCCTGCACTGAAGGCTTTAACAATACATCACACTGCTTATCGTTATATAACTAGTGGGAAAATTCTGTATTTCCTGCGACACTTTCCAAACCTGGAGGAATTAAAGGTTTTAACAACTCCAGTCAGAGATGCATGGATTGAAATTCCCGACCCAATCGCTCCAAGTCTGAGATCCTTAACTTTTGAAACTCAAGATTATGACCTTCTTCTTTTGCGATGCGCCGTTCAACTTTTTCCACATATTGTCAGACTTAATTTGGTGGAATTTGGGAGACGAAACAATTATCACCTACGTGAATCGCGTGAACCAGAATACAGCTTTGGGGAACTAATGGACGCCATTTCTCCTTTGAGTTTTAGCCTTAAACAACTTGAAGTAAATCATGCATTCCACACGTCTCCACAATTGGTTAATGCTCTTCAGCTCACGTCAAACTTGGCAGGTTTACTTTATCTCATCTAAAACTACGTGTCATACTTCAGTATTCTTATCCTCTCTTTTTTCACAGCTCTTGAGACCCTTGTCGTATCCCAAGCTGCTCATGATGATGCCGAGAAAGATTTTAATGTCAGCCTTTACTTGAGCAGCTCGGATCCAGAGTTTCAGTACATTTTAGACTGTGATTGCGTCAAGAAACTTCAATCCGTTCGATTATTGAATTTCCGGGTTTGTTGGAATATCATTTTTTTCACATAATTTTTTACGTATAGAATACTATAATGTAGTATCATTCTTAGTTTTCAACAACAGAGTGGGAAATGGAGGAACAAGCTGCTGCTAAAGGTGGCTACGTGTCATTTGGAACACTTTGACCTTGCGATGTCTAGCCGTGGCTTTGTTTAAGGCAGTCATTTTAGAGCACGTGAGCACAGTTGAAGAAAATCTTATCGCGCATAGACCTGATAACACTTATTGTATAGATAATCAATAACGTTCTGATAATTTGTAATGAATTTCTTTTTGTTGATTTGTGACAATCAAATTCGCGTCTGAAAATACCAATAGTGATGAGTGTCAATGTATTCGTAAATGGTAAAGATTAGCCTTGGAGTGTTGGATTGGATCCAGTCTGCATACCTAAATAACTATATTTTACGCTCGCTAATTTATATCGCCCATCTTACCTGTACTATACACTGCTGATATAGCTTAAGAACGATTTGTCCGAATTGCATAAGCTTCTAACTAATATCCAAGCCAGTGGTTTAATGTTTGTAGAGTTGTAGGTAAATTCGGTGAAGCTGAATAAGAATAATAATTACTTTTTAGATACAATAAATGTTGGATAATATGGATGGGAACATGTATTTTTCCACAGATGTGTCACAAATCCGTCAGGTCATTTCAACAATTAGCTGATTTATTTAAAATATCTCAACTAATGTAATAAATGTATATTGAAATTAACTATACTTATCCTCTTCTTGTTCATTATGGGGAAATTTGTACATTTTCGTCCCTCGCAGTTTCAAGCTTTTCCTCTTCCCTTTTGAATTTTAGCTCCTCCTTGAGTTTTATAACATTGTTGAAATCGGGATGATGGTTATGTTCGACATGCATCAATTGGATAGATCCTTCCACTTTCACCACCACCACCAACCTATCCGGGGGGTTTGTCGTATGTAGTCGACCCCTACAAGGAATTTCAACACCATCCCTACTCCTGCCTCTGGCTTTGGATTTCCTTCCGTGTGTACAACGCCAAATCATTTTACCAAACCTGGCCATCAAACATTTATACCTAATTTAAATCAAATCACTGACGATAAAGTATGGAACTTTCGATGTGATGCAGTCTTGACTCCAGTGTCATAAAGTTTGGTTATTTTATTCTTTATGTCATGTGGGATTTTAGATTTTCTGATTTCATCCACCTACGTGGTCGTGATCGGCTTTAGTCATGTAGAGATTGATTTGGGGTTCTTGGTCTGGAAACATAATTGACATTAGAAAAGGTCTCGACTCGACATTACTAAATGATGGTATGAATGAATACCTTGACGGATCTCTATATACGCCTTTTTAGAGCATCTTCCAGAAAATTTACAGCTGTAATTAATCTTGACAAAATCCTTGCCTACTTTCTTTGTATTGTAATTGAGTTCATTCAATCCTTTCAAATAATTTTTCGCTGCGTCCAGTTCGTCAAAACTCTGAACCTTTTCCCAAGTGTGCCTTCTTCGAGGAGGTTTACCGCGACCTGAGGTCGAATATTCAGGAATCAACAACGTAAATTAGTATGGAACACTTGATGGTCAAGTTGGTTACAAAATTAATTAAACAAATGCAGAGCTAACGGGGGATATTTTGAATCTTTGCTGGGATTACGGCCAACCAAATTACTTTCATGGGAAAATTTTTGCAGATGATGATGTACAATATGATAAACTACTTCCCAAGTAAGATCAGAGGGAAATGGTTGATAATTCGTAATCCCAGTGTGAATAACCCAGCTCTGCAAAAAAAACTACCAAACTGAAGCTAAGCTTACCAGGATATGGCTCTGTCAAAACTCTTCTTTTGCTTGTTGTCTGATCACTAAATAAAACACATCTCATTTTAGGAAATGTTACAATAATCAATGCTAAATTCAGTAAATTTTGCTCACCTGGACGGTGTGAATTTTGCTTTATTTGAATGGTTAGGGTTGCAACTGGGATCACTCCGAGCATCGTCCTCATACTGCCCATCACTTTCTCCGTCTTGTGGAAATACTTCATATTCGCCAACCTCACCATCGCCCTGGGCATCCCCCATATCAAGCTCCACCTCATAATCATCACCTTCTGGCTCCGTTTTGATTTCTATTTCACGCATTGGGTCAATCTCGATCTCAACATCCTCCCCCACGTCTTGGGTTCCATTACCATCACCCCTGTTCTTCTTGGCACCAGCAACATCCGAAACAGATGGATACCACCAACTTAGCATAGATTCATCGTCAGGTGGTGAGTTCCTTTTCCTTCTACCCCTCCTTGTGGATCCTTCTGGACATTGACATGCAAAAAATTCATTTTACATAAAATTATGACCCAACATAACATTATTAGTACTATTGTTACCCTTGTCGATATTTTTCTTGATCTGTTGGACTCTTCTGGCCATGAGATTGAGGACACCCTGCATATTGCTGTAGAGGACACTCACCTCCTCCCATAAACTATGACAACTACTGCACAATGCACAAGGACCACCACCACCAACACCAATTCTTCCTCCAAACGACGACGAAAGGCCCAACTGTGTGCAAAGAAATGGAAACGCTTCAGTCGATGTCGTCGCCGCCGTTGAGGTCACACCCACCTCTGGACAGAATACACACTTGGTCATCACGACTCGTAATGTTGCAACCTAAGCAAATTTCAATCATGTAAAAAAAATGAGTCAAGTTTAACCTCCGCAACAAATTGACGTATAAAATTAAATCCACACTTACCAACACCAGCACCAACCTTTCCAATTTTATTGATATTAAAATATAACCAACAATAATTGTTGTAGACTTTATTTTATTTTATTGTTTATTTTTGCACAGAAGAGATGAAAAGCAAGGCAGTTCTCCCCTCCCGCCTCTATCCTCCTTCCGTCTCTTTGTTCACTTTATAATTCTGCAAATCCATGCAAACAACGCATCCATCTCCTTCCCTCATCATAGTTAGGCCTTGGACAAATGAGTCTATCTCAAAGGATAATAAATCCACAAATAATTAACAGCAAACAGCTCATCTGCCGCCTCGAGTCATTGCTTTCCATTGATAATTATATATCATGTACGGTTATAAATGAACATCTTAGTTTAATTGCATGGTCTTGGTGTATACACTTAAGTAAAAGCTAACAGATGAAATGCATAAGGACAGTTTGTCAATTATTAATGATCGCAAGATCATTTATGGTTTACAACTTTCTGTCTGTCTGTCTGTCTGTCCGTCTGTCTGTCCGTCCGTGTGCGATTCCTATTGGCTCTCGCCTGATATGCTCCGCCCCTATTCGTATGAAAATGCCT
>JAQIWQ010000434.1:0-16998 GCA_034695825.1 Folsomia inoculata
AGAAGTAACCGGGCATACAATTGGCGTCGACACTCAGGAGAAGACAATTTCATACCCCACAATCCCACTGAACAAAATGTGGCGTTTTCGATGGTTCTGCAGCATGTGAAACTGATCGCTGAAAGCATGCATCTGAACAGAAACAACGCACCACCTCCGCCATCAGGGAATGAGGTTATTGAGGCATATAACAATCGTCCAGTGAATCGTGAACATTAAAAGGTAGCATAGCGTTCATGTATTCGCATTATATATTTCTTTCTGACCCTATTGTGTTACTGGAAAAATTTATATTACTCTTTTCATTAACATTTAGGTTCAAAGCTTCATGGTGATTAGGCAGTATCACACGGATTTAGAACTTTACTATACAGAATATTTGAGAATTTACAGATAATGAAACATCCCTGTTATAAGTTTCATACTTTATTGTCTCATGAATTAGATGAAAATTATTTTACACTTTACACACTTGTAAAAATAATATTGTTATATAACCTCATTGTTAACAAGCTTATATTTCTTTATTTGATGCTGTAGCTTTATTTATCCAGTGTTAGCTATAAATCCAGCGGTTGTTATAAAATCAATTATAAAATTATTGTGATTTATATTATTTGTTTTATTATATTTATGTGCATGTATGTCATATGTCATATTGAAATTTTATGCCAGACTTGTAATAATTAGAGTTTCATTTTTAGTGATCAATATTCCTTTACCTGCATGAAAGTCGATATCTTGTATGAAATATAATGAAGTGCACCATCATAGCTTATTCGTTCATATCTTATCACTTCGCTGATAAGCATTTGAATATAATGCAGCGTGTTTTATTTTATAATTTGGAAAGGGGTCAAACGGTCGAATTCATCACATTGTTGTCGCGAGCTTTCCTTATTCACTCGTACTACATTTATTATATGTTCTTAAGCAAGCATAACTGTACTATCCAAGGGAAATTGAGAGGTTCAATTAAGTTTGTTTCACTTGAAGAATTATTGTTGATATCAAACACAGATATGTTCGAAATGAGTCAATCATTGATTGGAAGTCAATATAATAAATGATGACTCGTGACGTTACAATCATGGTGGTTTACAAAATGCGTAAAAAGTTATGAATGATTAGGACAACAATGCCGGATGAACTGCCAACTTTCAAAGAAATGACCACACAGTTAGAGGCGGAATACCAACTTATCCCGGATAAGATTTTAAGCCAATCTCGAAAGTCAACTATATGAGATTGAGATTAGGCAAATTCTTATGTGAGATCACCACTGCTTATTTCTTTAATTCTCAACATGCATTTAGTGGAACCATCAGCCAGCCCCAAATGAAAACGTAATCGCAAGCCAAAATGTAGAAAAACAAAGGCACTTTATTGTTAGAACTGATGACTTAAAAAACATATTAACGCTACTTGCTGAATATGGCTTAACTCCTCTTGTGTTGCTTAATATTTAACCATCCTCTACAATTATCAGGGCTAGAACAAGTGGGTGTGTGAAGGAATATTATGAAAAATATAAATTAATGCCTGTATGGCTGATTAAATAAGAATCAAAATTCAATAATAATTTACAATCACAGGTGTAATTTCACCGTAAAATGGAAATAAAAGTACTGAGCAGTAGGTTCATACAACTTGCTCAAGAATAGAAGATAATTAGATACAAAATAGGTTGGATATAAGTAGTAAAAGTAACAATAAATTTGCAAATATAAATTATGACTGGCATAGCACACAACACACAATTGGTAAAGAGTGCTAACAAAAATACAGTGGGTTCATTTAAATTCTTAGCGCAACACAGTTACTGGCATGAGTTAATACAAACAAAGCTTACTTTAAGAAGACAATTTTTGCTTCGATATCACATTTCTTTTAAAAATATAGAAAAGTTGTGTGAACAATGGAATTGGTAACTATCAATAATGTAGAATCTCTTTTGCTGATGTATTGAGCTGTTCAGAATTAATTCAATCGTTTGAATTTTGAAATATATTTACGGAGATACGATTTTTCATCAAACATGCTCCTCAGTAGTACCACCTAAATTTAAAACAGTTTTTAGGTTTACATACATACACACTTTTTTAGTTCCTCAAAATGCCATTTAGTACCTGTGTAACTCCAACAAACGTCAATATCAACATGTAGAGCATAGACCAGAAATTCACTCTTTCAAAATTACCCTCGGCAAGGGTTCGATCCTTCAATTCCAATAGACGAAACTGATCCTGAGTTCCTTGAACTTTGTTCAGATGCACACGGACACGCTCCATGATTCCCTGAAACAAAACGATATGCACATCACAACCACCATAATTTCACTTACATTTGGACCAATGTAGTCTATACCAGCTATTAATACCAACTATTAATATACCTTTATATCATTGACTTGCACATCATACATTTGAGTATCAGGTTGAAAGTTGTTATCATCATAGTCGTTCCAGTTAGTATTATCATCATGGTCCACACTCATGTGAATTGCAACGGTTTTATGACTAAAATGACTAAACGTGTTATCAAAACAAGCTCTATAGGTTCCTTTCTCGGTTGTTGGAAATCTACAATTAGAAACCAACATTTTAAACCCTTCAATATACTCCATCCGCCCTACTAAAATCATTTCATTGCGCTTACTCGTGACTCGATTCTGTTTTACGAAATTCTGTAATGACTGGTCGACCTCGTGTGTCTGATACTTGAAAATTAATATCTAGTTCCCCTTGATTTGCACTGACGACAATGTAGCTCACATACAACGTCTTGTTAACGTCTACAGTTTCAAAGTAGCATTCTTCTCGACCAGCTGCCACCACAACCATCAAATCAGCCCCAGACACGGTCCTCCCCAAATTGATGACAAGAGGTAAGCAGTAATACAACAGTAATCTGAGACGCAACATTTTGCAATCTGTGTATTTGAAAAGAATCAATAAGAAATTATGCAAGTGGGATCAAGAGTTGCTCACTAGTTTTCGACTTACGGCTCAATCACCTTTGACGTTGGTGTGAAGCGGCAGAAAATGTAAAATCAAGTCCTCCAAACACCACCTTGCATTTGTAAAAATACAAAATATTTCAATTCTCTAACCAATGACCACCATCCTGAATGCATCCATAAAATGTCAAAACAATTCTTAGAATTATATCTTTTATCGTCAACAATAAACTTGGCAATAATAATAAATATGACATATTTACTTGACAATTAACTTACACTCAATAACTCCCTCGTCCTGGATAAGCAGATTCCTGGTCAAATTTTAATTTTTGAAAGATGTGAAACTAGTTTTTTTTCACGTCGACTGGAAATTGTGACAAATTTGATCTCTTCTCTCTGACTGGACAGACCTGAATCTCTCAAGTGCACTATTCCCGCAGTCAGTAATCCAGTCCAAAATATTCGCCGTACCCCAAACTTCTCCAGCAACTAGTGCTACACGTACACTAGTTCTAAATGCGAGTTATTGAGTGAGTGACGCTTATGAAAATGAGACAACGAAATGCATACACAGCTTTTTCAGTTATTTAGTTGTTACCTCTTGGGCAACTTTTGTTTCTTTAATCATTGGCAATGGTAATAAAACTATCAACGTACGTACAATATCCATCCTCATCCTTCTCTTCGTATTTATGATATATTAAATATTCTGTAAGAATAATGTCATATGCGATGACCACCATTCTATTAAACTATAAATACCTGACATCGAGTTCTTTCTTGTTGTTGTATTCTATAAAAGTATGTAATTCTCTACATAACAAACCCCTGCTGGATGGCACAAATTAATCACCGAAATAGCTAATTGTAAGGATAATATAGGCATAAATTAGCAGGGTCCTGTCTTGCGATATTCCTTTTCTCTTGCTCTTGAGTTGGTTGAAAATTAAATTCAGTTACTGAATTCAATAGGATATAGCAGCGAAACAAAATTAGAGTTCCATCATTGTCAAGATATAAAATTATAGCAAATAAATGGAATAAACTCAAAGAGGATTATTTAGTCAATACAAAAGTTAGAATGAGATAATAGAACATGTTAAGCAATAAAACAAAAATATAAAAACTATAAAATTAAGCAGAACATGAAATAGGATATTGTCTACTTGCTAGAGTTTATAATAATCAGTCTAATTTGCTGTTAACAGATATCAAATTCTTAAACATCTTACTTGCACCGCTTCTATTGAAACAATTGAAGCAGAAATTTAACAATATCTTAAGGAAACATATCAAGTATTAAATGCAAAAGTGGAGCAATCATGTCTGAAATGGAAATGTCGCAAAAATGAAGATTCTGAGGTTTAACTTGTGTAATGTATAAGTTTAACAAGAAGAAAAATTATTTGGGTTTTTTGATATAAATTGACTGAGCAGACTTTGTCTTCTAAAAAAGCTTACAGATTTCAGCAGATATTGTACCTTTCTTTAACAAATACATTAACGTGTTCACTAATTGAAAAGCGTTTGTCTTGTACAAATAAACGCTTTCTAGGTAACATGTAAAAGATATATCGTAAAAATGTATCAGTTCTTATACGATATAATAACGACTCTTCTTATTGTTATCGGCCAAAAAATACTTTCACATTTGTAGCTCGTACAAAACAGCAAAAACTTTCTTCTCATCAATTGTTGATACTTGCCCATTTCTTGGGTTTGCAAAAATTTCGGGCAGTTGTTAAACTAGCACATTAGTTCAGGAACACAAGAGCAATATATTAACTTCACAACCCAAAAAACTAAACAAATATGTGTAAAGGCGAAGAAATGACGCTGGGATATGGTAGGTCTTTTGGGGATAGGGATAGGGAGGGGAAAATGGGCGATGACGACGCTGACTTTTTTAGACTAACATCAAACCATTTCCCGTAGCTTCCACTGGGTCTCTCATATTTCTGCCGTTATTGTATTACACGAGGATTATTATTCGCAACACTTTGGGAATGGGATTTCGATTATGGGAGTGTTGTTTACATATATAATATGGCCTATTTGATTGGATTCTTGAATTGACTTAAACTATTGGAAATTCACTACTACACCATATGTACATTTTGAAGTATGTGTTCATCAGGATGTAGTCCAACGTGATGATGATCAGAAGGCGTTCGATGCCTCGTCGTATGTACTGAAACGAAAATAATATTTCGGGGTTATGCATACATTGAACTCTGGACTTGTCATTGCTCCCTTGTCATGAGGCAGCTCAAAACTTTAATGACCTCAGTTTAAAGTTTTAATTTATTTTCCTCTACTCGATTTTTTGCTTATTACATATTTGTTGTTACAGTATTCTACTTTAAATACATACCTTTATGAGGTTGCGATTGTTGAAGTTGTTGTTGGTGTTGACTACGATTAATTGACGCTAATAATGGATTGGCTGCTTCCCCTCCCCCTTGCAGCATATCTAGTTTTCTAGATTTAGTAGTATTATGTACATGGTGATGATGATGAAGGGGCGGACCTCGTGGCTGTAAGTCAAAAAACACCGTTGCACATTATCTGATTCACGACTCACAAACCCGAACCAAACCAAATTTAGTTCACTTACTTGCTGCCCGTAAATATTTCTATGATAAATATCTACATCGTGAGAATAAATGTGCCCTTCATCCTCTGAAAGATCGGACACAGAGGCTCGAGGAGATAAGTGATTCGGTTTTTCTATTTCCTCGTAAACTGGATCTGCTCGGTGGAACCCACTTCTGATATCTGAATAACTGCTACCTCTCCAACTTCCCTCAACCCCAACATGGGGGCCTTTACTGTACAAGCCAACAATGGCTGAGGAATCACCCGGATAACGATGTGAAGGCATGCCTCCTGAAGGACCATATTCAATAAAGAAATCTAATTTAGAAATAAGTCTGTCGCTTATCGACGGTATAGTAATTATTGAAGTCAGCTTCAATAATTAGAGGGACATACCGGGAGATTGCTGAAGTCCTACACCAGTCAGTTGTTTACTGTAAATGGCGTCGTGTCTAATGTCAACAGGTTGACGACTAAGAGTTAGGATTCTTCCGTTGTTGTCAATAACTCTCTGAGTTAAATGGTTATTCTGACAAGCTTCCAGCATGTAGCCACTACCACTACCACCACTACCGGCACCAGATGAATTCACTCCTTGCCCACCCTGAAGCTGTTGCTGGGAATGGGTAGACATTTCAGTGTCACTACTATCCGAGCTTTTAGCGCAATCACATATTTTTGTTATCATCTGAAATCGATAACAAAATTCATTATTAAGAATGCATAAAATATTTACCTATGCTACTACGACGACTTACGTCTTCAGACTTGAGTGCGTGAAATACTAGAATTGCTATTCCCTCAAGGGCCAAAATAAGGCTAGCTGCATACGATAGTGGTGGAGAGTCTGCCTCCAAGTCCAAAAGTCTCAATGTCCACGCCAAAATCATGAAAACAAGGATTAAAAAGCTCCCTCGCAACCAAGTCCTAAAAATATTAAATGGGTTAAAAAATGTTACAATTGAAGAGTATCATTGTGTAAAACAGAAAAGACTTACCCAGCATAATTATACAATGATTTATCATCATTGGGTTTTTTCGGCATTGCTGACAGAAGTCCACAGACTTTGTAGGAAGTGTAGATTAGAACAGCAGCAGTGGCCTATAGGAAATGAAAAATACGCTGATATCAAACACTGTACTGGCCAAAATTGCTTTTGAGCATTAAAATCAAGTAGGCAAGTTCATTAACTGAAGTAGGACAGGGGATAGAGATATTGTCAGCAGAATAATGAAATGAGCTGTTTCTGGACTTACCAGCGCCACGAGAACTGCTGGACCTACAAAGCAGAGCAGTGTAAAACTGGTCTGCACCCAACAATACTTTTCACTACGATAGCTACGTGGGTCGAGAAGGAAGGAGAGAAGAACAACGATTGCGGGTGAACCATATGAAACACCGTAGTACCACAATTGACGAGATAATCCATTTTCAGCCGCTTCTACCACTATCAGATGAAGATGAAAGCCTGTAAAGTGACACCAGACAATTTATGTGTGGGAACCATCAACCATTGGACTTTTCAATAAATGGTGGAACACATCGACTACGGAAACTTAATTGAAGCCATAATAAATTGAATGAGATTACAGCTCATGTCCCGCGGTAGGCAGTCACATAATTTACGCCAAAACATCCAACAGAAAAATAATCGTACTACTCCTTGTCGAAAGGTATAGATAACAATTGTTGCAAATGTGGGACACTCACCGTGAAGGAAAAGCCATAAGACGGAAGCCAGTGCAAAGTAATGAAGAAACATTGCAATGACGGTGCACTCCACGGGTTTCTGAGTTTGATGTATTCCCAACACAAAAATTATTTCTCCGATCAAGATGCAGACAAACAAGTTTTTCAGTATCATCGTTTGAAATACCTGTAAAACAAAGTTACCACCATGTATATTAAATTCTCTACTTCATTAGCATTTCACAACTCTGTTATTAACAATCTGGTTAATTGCGGAGTCTTGGCCGAGTACGTAGTGTTAGAAAAAAAGAGCACAAACTTACTCTTCCATGTATGAAGTGTGTAATGATGAATGTGAAGAAAAGGCACAGTATAACGACGGCGGATCCGATGTACATAACAACCTGTAACAAAGGAAAATTCAGTTAGTTAATGAGAATGGAAGTTTCTTGTTTGCCCGATGGGGAATAAAAGAATAGACGGGTCGTCCTTGTTAAATGTTAAATTATTACAAATTACTGTTGGAATGAAAATGAAGAATGTTTGACGCATTTCATATTAGGAACAAACGACGTTTCGATGAAACAGGTATATGAGTTACATAATGTAATAACACTATACGTTTTTACATGGGACACTATATGCCAGTTTATAACCATGTATGTTTTTGTTTAATATAACTATGAAAGAGTGGGACAAATATTTATGGGGACATGCTGGTCACAATATTTGGAGACGGTCAGTTTTAGTTTTAGTTTTAGTGGTTGCATGATTAGTATAGATTGTTACCTGGAGCATTTGTGGCGTGGGAAGTTGCTTGGGAGGGGGCTGAAGATCCATGAGTATTGCAAAATTGGTCAAATGTGTGCACTGGCACACGGTATGCGTCCGATTGGTGTTGACCACACGACACCCTTCTTCTGACCATTTGCTGTAAATGACACAGCAAAATAAGTAAATTGCGCTTCTTGGCGGATGGATTTATAGTCACCCTTCTACTTGTACCCTAAATCACATTCCCTACGTCTAAATGATATAATTCATTCCATTTTGATCCTCAAGCATTAATTATTACAAAGCGGTTATGCGATGTTTTCATTAATTCCCTTTGACATCCATGTAACTACAAGCCGTTTAAATTCAATTCAAAACACAGTCTGTAGTTGGAAATTGACTCTCGGAGAATGCACCGAAGTAATTCCATAGCTATGCAATTCCATTTTCCTTCGTGATTCTCGCCACATCACGACTACCAAGTGCCGTCAGCCATAATTCACTTAATTTCGACAAGAGGAAGCAATGGGAAAGACTACAAAATTAACAAACTTACTCTTGAGTGTAATCCCAGAAGACGCACTGAGGATTGCTCACGTTGTCAAGCCACAAGTGACTAGAAGTGAAGAAAAATGTAAATATATTAATACGTATTTACATAGTAATAACTAAAAATTGCCCGAATGCGCAATTCGAACTCAAATTCATGATTAGGATCGACACTAACGTTATCGACGATAATCCCAGAGTACCAAACCAAAACTATTTTTACTGGCAGGACTTTTGTTAAATAAATCAAAACTACTTCAGTATAGCCATTATTAAATCATAGCAAACCCTATGAGCAAGATTGACATTGACAGTGATGATGAATTGGTCATTTACTAGGGTCATTTTGATCATTAAAATAAAATCATTATTAACTAGGTCGAAGGTTCCATTAAGAAAAAATAAATAAACCGGTCTAAAAAAATCACAGGAATGTGGAGAAAGTACAACCACGCCGAAACATGATCTTACGTGAATTAAAATTTTGTCACTAATGTCACTCTGCTGTTAGTGCAAGGTGAGCTCTGATCTGATATTAAACATTTAAAACTCGTGTTATTCGAAAGACTTTCATTCTTATTTCCACATATTTTTCGTTACTAAACACGATCAAGCATAAAAACAAAATAAACCTACTTACCGAAGTGTCAGGCGAACAGGAAGGGCTAATTGAATGTGCCTTCCCTGATTCAACGATGCTGAAATCACTCTAGAATTAACTAGTTTTCGTACTTGCGTTGAATCCTCGTCACTTAAACCACCAATAGGCTGAAGCACCTAAGGAAAATAGAATGACAACGTGTAGGTAAATTAAGTGTCGAACCCTGCCCCATGTATACATTATACATACGTTGTCAAAGTAAAAAAGCATAGGGATTATTAGGCAAAAAGTAATCATGTTTCACAGTTTTACTTACATGTTCCAAGTTATTGTAGGCGAAACAAACGAGTCGAACAAGACCACCATCGCTGTTTTCTCGAAGTGCTTCAGCTGGCATTGTCAGTACGTCTCCCATAAGTCCCCAGTGGTCCGAACCTTCTGATGGGAAATTGATTTCACGAACGTTGTTGGCCTCGATGGCGTAAATGCTTGTCACTGGAGAGAAAATGAATATGAGGTATTTGGGTGCAAATAAAAAATAAATCAAAATTTTGTTTTGGACGCTTTTTCACTTACGTATGTTCTTAACAGATTTTCTAAGGATTTTTTCTGATGTAACCACATTTGCTAATAGAAATGCATTGTCTTCCAATCTGTAAAAAAACTTGTAATTATGAAGTAACCGCAGTTGAGACGGCGGTGAGACTTACCCAACTAGTAAATCCGTAGCAATTTTCATTTGGTCGGCAAAGCTTAAATCTCTCCAAGGATCTAGTCGGGCTTTTTCCAGCAAATTGCTTCCGGCTTCTAGAATTAGTTGCAAAAGCTCTGCAGCCAAGTCCTAAATAACAAGATAGTGTAATTGATTTTACCTCTACACATAAAATATTCAATGTACTTCAATTCTGCTTAACTCACCTCTCGGCTAACCTGATTGGTTAAGCTCCTCAACTGGTCATTCATCCGAGTGGCAATAGTTTTTATTATGCGAACTGCAGCTGCTATATCGCCTCCGTACATCTGCTTAGTGCTGGTTACTTGCGCAAGGTCGCCAGCTACGTTGGAAATTCTGTCCCCTTCTAAAACGCGTGCCTATGACAAAATTTACATTTCAAATACAATTACTTGCTGAGCAATTAGCTTCTCGCCCGTTAATGAATTACTGACGGAGAATAACAGAGACAGGAAAACAATGGGACGAGGAAAATAGGCTGTTTGTGAGCATATGCATATAAAATCCATATGCTCATTAACAACATGACGTCGACGAAGGTTGATAAAAATATACCTGCAAGCTGAGGAGCCATGCAGATTTACAATCACTGAGATCAGGCGACTCGGGAAACCACATGGGGAGATTATTGTTGCGATGATTTTCAACACACTTCCATCGAGCCAGCCCAGAAGCACCACCAGGGCAAGCCTGTTTTGCATAAGTCCCCACCATCGTCCAATTCCAAAACATTCCTCGGTCCATTCTTGAACCACAAAACTCCTTCCCATTTTCTCGACCTGATTCGGAAACTGAAAATGTCACCTCGCTCCTAAGTTCATGGATTCTCACAAACCTAAACCAATCTAACAACTTACCTGAAGATGATATTCTTTTGTTTGCATCCTTCTCATCTTCCTGTTCACTTTCTACCTCGTGATGACCACTATGTGGAGGAAGAACAGTGGGAGTTAATGTTACCACACCTTGGGATACACCAAAACCATTTTTTCCATTCGTGTTTCTGCTAGCAGTGAATCCATTTTCCCCACCCGATACTTTCTCCGACCACGTATTGTCACCATTCCCATCACTATGCGTGTCACCTTCTTTTGGTCGTTCAAACTGAGAAGTCCACCAGCTTTCTGTCCCATCCACTGACCCCGCGCCGCCACTGCCATCTCCGCGTTCTACTCCAGGCCACCGTTTAAAGTCGGTGTCCAGTGGGGTCTCATCCTCAACGGAGGAACTGGGGTCCCCAGCATCCTCATTGTTTCCCCCACCAACAGGACTGAATGGATCACCCACATTAGGAAGGACGCCGCTGGTGGAAGAAGATGACGGTGGGACGGTGGTGGGTGTGGTGTGAAGCACAGAGGGATGCTCAAAGTCTCCATGGGAGAGAACCCCCGAGCCGACACCATACACTGACTGGTTTCCCAGCACTTGGTGAATTCCGAACGGACTGAGTTCTGAACCCAACGAGGACTTTTCTATGCTGGTATTGGTGAGGTCCTTCACCGGTGTATTACTGCTTTCACTCCCACTAATACTACCTATTGACTTAGATTCTGTGGCATGAATTTTACCTGAAGGACAAATACATAAAACAATAATTAAATGATTCTACTGACTAATTTGTTTTATTACCTGTGGCACTCAAAACGGGGTTGGACGGAGCCAACCAGGGGGCCAAGGGATTGCTCGTTGGAGCGCTTTTTGGCGTGGTTGAGGTTAAGGAACTCGCTGAAAAAAGCAAGTAATGATTCGCATTTAGTTTCATTGATTTTATAAGGTGAAAGTGGGCTGGTGGTAGCATATAGCCTTATACATAGTAGAGAGATCATCAAGATCGAGTGGGAGGCAGAAGAAGGTTGGGCAAGATGTATTGCTTATTGTTAGTCCTTGCTACTAGCACAAAGCCTGCATTGGAGTGGGACTGAACAATATGTTGCCTTTAATTAGCTAGTTCTCAAGAAACAGACCGACAAATTGCAAAAAAGGCAACGAATAATCGGACCACACATCAATCCAAATTTCAAATGACTTCCTGGAGCAAATTTCACACGAGAGGGAAAGGGGTGCAGGTACTGAAGCTCACGAGTCATGTACACCCTCCTCTTTCCTCGTGCTTGGTTGTGGTTGCGCAAAAGAAACAATCTCATTTGAATTAACCGTCTTCACGGCATTCAATATTCAATGATACCTAGCAATTTGACTTATCTCCCATCTCCATGGGCAGCAGTGGCCGCAGTATTATAGCAGTAACATAGAGAGAGCGAGAGAAAGAGAGTGAGTGAGCAGCAACAAAGCCATATATCAATCCCAAGTAGTTGCCGGGGCAGAGAAAGCAGTCAAAGGGTTGAAGGAAATTACAGCTCGCATGCATGGACCTCCCCCACAGTTTCAGGCATTTATTACTTAGAGGAGAAACCATGTGTTATTTCATGTAACAAATGTAGGCTATTTGATCCTGGGACCGATGCCGACTCTGACAACGAAAATCAAGTCAGGCAACGAAACTCACTAGAGTTAACGAACCTCATGCCTGCCTGCCACTACCACTTGCCTTCACTTCTTCTCAAATCCAAGTTAAAAGCTGGGTGAAGAAATAGAATCAAAATCCACACAACTTTGTCTCTGCAATTCCTTTCTATTCCTGCCACTCGATGACTCGATATTGAATGAATATCAGCCAGCCACCCTCTCCCTATTCCACTCATTCGCTGTGATTTTCCATGGAACTCTTCACTAACTTCATTACTACCCATCATCCCTCATATCATATCAAACTCTCTACCAACGACTGAGTGGTTGCCAAAACACACCAGTCGTAAGCAAACTCTGAGGGTCCACTGGGGTACAAGGAGGACTGACTGTTCTGTTTTTCAACCAGTCTCACAACCGTTCTCAAACAAATGTTCGACATATTATTCAGCAATAATTATTTCAGACACGACTTTTGAATTTCAATTTAATCCAAGCTTTCTCCGCAAGCCCAAATGTCCATAGAATACCGAAATGTATAAAGGAATACAAATTAATTGATAGCTGCCAAATGAACAAATGAAATGCAGCAAAGTGCAAGTTTTCCACCACCCACCATTATAGTCTTTGTAGCCCTCTCATTAACCATAACTTTTTGGTGCACAATGTGAGAATATGGATCAGTCATTCCTCTGCCGAGGGAAAGCATTTGATGATACCGAGGCGCAATACAATGCACAACAAGTGAACATAATGCAATTTGCTTTTATGAATATGTACAATAAGTCCTGTTTAATAAATGATAGTTTGAGCCAGAAAATGGGCCCGACATTTTGTATGGTGTATGCCATGTCGTGCATGATCTGAGTGTATCGTGCCGGACAATAATATAGTATCCTCCTTTGTTTGCCAATACTTCTTTTTATTTGAGAAAGAGCGAAGCACAAGCATTCTACTTTATGCAGGTAATTATTGGGTATCTGGTAGCAGGGAGAGAAGAATCCGTTGCTTTTACGTCAAAATATTCAATCTCATTGCACGCTAACTTATAAACCAACTGCAGCTACCCTATAACAACTACTCAAACTCGACCAGAAATATATAGTTAGTGAGCAAACGACTATATATGTATGGCATATGGGCTAGGAAGTGAGCAGTTCACTTAATATTTGCTTGTCCTTCTCTGGATTTTTTTCCCTTTCTCTTCTCGACTTTCACAAAATTCAATGATGGAAATTGTATGAAAATCCAGCGACCGAAATATAATGTGTAATGACATGACACACGTAAGCCTTCTATTGCATAGTCAAAAGAGAAAATTGAATGATTTCTCCAAGACCAAACATTTTTGAATCGTTTGTTACAAGTTTGGTTTCTGTTACTGCTTCTATAATATCACTCATCCCTGTTGCGATGCAGTGTGTCCTCAAAGGCAGCAGCTTTGTTGGGTATTTTCTCCAACTTTTGTCCCGGGTATTGGCTGGCTACCTGCTTGCTGGACTCGTGATGAAAATCATCTTACTCTGTTCGAAATCAAAAATACATAGTGGAACAACGACCTGATTTAAACACAGTGTTGGGTGCGACAAGAGTGAAAGTCCAGCATGCATAACGAAGGTGGTTCTAGAAACCCATGTGGTTGTTGTGAAAGAAAATCGCACACAATTTCACAAGTGCAAATAAATACAATCCCGAACCCCTGTTCTGTTTGCTTGTTTCTCTTCCTTTCCAACCACACCACCAGTGTGGCAGACTAAGTGAACGCCAAACAAATAGAGGTTCGTTGTTGGTTGCCAAGAGTAAATAGCATGTTGTTCTCTTTGTGGAAAGCCATTATGCAAACATTCCTTCAAAAAGGGAGATATCCATAAAAGTCACTTATTTGCTTACTTGTGCTCCAGAAAGTAGAAACCCAACCCATCATTTACCATAATGTAGGATAATATAATACAACACAATCAAACATCGCCAAAAGGTTATTGTTTCCTCCTCCCACGATCCGATATTTCCATCCATCCAGGCAAGGAGAGACAAATTGCGTTTTGTGAGCCCCTCAACTCAATAATATAGCTCCTACAGAACTCCATCCTTCTATTCAATTAGTATAGACTGTATGTCCTATGGTGACGGTGGAACGATATCGCAGCGAATCACTCTCACTCCAAAAGACAATGTAGTGTAGAGTGAAAGCACTAAGCAGGGAGCCCGTTCAAATAATACACCCATAATGATAATGATACCAGTGTGTCCAACAACATGGACAAGTCACCATCATCAACTCTTCATTTTACAAAATGCTGCACCGCCACTGCAAAATGCATGGTGGAGAAAGTAGCAGCAGCAGCAGTCGCTTATGAATTTCCCTTCTCCTACCATAAGTAAAGTATAATCTCCTTTCTCCATCATCTGATGCATATTGGATTACTTCCAAGAGTTTCCCCGTTAATTCAGTTAAACTGATGAAACAGCAATAAAACGAGCTCAGACTTCATTTACACCTGAGCGTTGGGAGATAATCATACGAGGAGGGCAGACTGCTGCTGCGACCATCTGCACCAATATCATCAAAAATAAATTAACATCATCACCAACTACAGAATCCAGTGACTAATATTTAATAGCCTCATAAATTTAAGCTTTAAGATGTAACGGCGGAATGAGTTACAAGACGCTCAAACAATGCGATTTATGATTTTCCTTGTATTTAAACATGATTGGAATGGAATGACATTGTACAAAAATAAAGTACAGCAACAACCTGCCAACCAGTTAATAATTCTCTGTATACAGATCTTGAGTTCTTTCTCCAATTCAAAACGGGGCCTGTTATTATCAAATACGTTACAATTGAGAAGAAAGGAGCACCCAAATAAATAAGTGGACTGAAATAATGTTCCCGAAACATATAAACCATTATACATCATCATCATGAGTCATCATCACCACCACCGAGAAATCTCCAACCCGACGTCCTCCTCCCCTTTACTATCTCCCTTCAGTACGAAAGGAACGTGTTTCAGGGAAGTTGGCAAACATTAAATTCAGAAGACGATAAGGAGAGAGTTGACGGGGCTTACAAGAGGTCCACTCCATTTCCATCATCATCTTCTGTTGCTGCACCTTTTGCTACATAAGCTCTCCACATCACATCGGATTCCATCATCATCAGCATCATACCCTGTTGCCATCATATTTGAGTTCTTTCAATCTCTTCCCTACTTCCTTTGCCAATGTAAGCGAACGCATGTTTCTTCGTGATAACATCAAATCAATTATGTACATATTTCCTAATCTTCAAATTATCATCACGTCGCCCCCTCCTCATTCCATCAACTAAATAGCAATGCAATATGCAATCTGTTCACTCAAAATACAAGGAGAATCAATCTCACTAGCGGATCCAATCAAACTACCCAGATCACTGATTAGGAACAATCATCATCGATAAAATATTTACTATTATTATCGCTGCGAACCAATCTTCAAATGCCTCCTTCTTCTATTATTTATTAATAATTTCAGGGACATTGCAGAAGAGGAAATGATGAATAAACTCTACAACAGTATCAGTATATTCAATTATCGCAAGATCCACTCACTCTTTGCAACCAATCCAACTGACTTATTCATTAACTCAAAAATTTGGTAGGATTAGATACTACCCTACGGACCGGATTCGCTACCGGAGTGGTCTGAAGTTTCTGGTACTGCCGTACCGCGACTACCGTACCTTAGCCAACAGCGCCCATCCTCGAACTTGACTCCTCTTTTGACTTGGAGGTTCATTTTTTGAAAACAGAATTAAAAAATTCGAAACCGTTCTCGAGTTATCCCATAATCGGACGGACGGACAGACGGACGGACGGAAAGTAGAAAACCATAAAGGATCTTGCGATTATTAATAAAGGGAGTCAGCTGCATGCATAATATCGATTATAGGGAGATAAACAAGTAACATATTTATCAGCACATTATTTAGTGAATGATATTGTTACATGATTAAGGCTGCTTTCTTGTCTCTAGTTTTAATAACATATTGTAAAGGTTGAATAGTGGAACTCACTCTTACCTGGAATACATTGGTACTGTACTTCGAGGTACTTCTGGGTTCCCGGACATGGGTCGCCAAAGGTCTTTGTACTGGCAACCACGCGACAACTTCTCTGATAATTGCATCTGAAAATAAAAAAAAGTTAATGCAAAGGTGAGACATGTGAGCTGAGGTGCCTGCGTGCATATTATATATTGGTTCCTCTAATAAATCAAGGTGTGAATGAGTGATGGGTAAAGAATGCGAGGACCACAGGACCAATTCACAGTAACCCCAGGTCCACAAGTGAACTAATTATCTTGGTAGATGAATGATAGAAGTGCCCTGCTGTGTCTTGGGTGTGTGATGGGATATGAAAACCTGAATTCAGCCAAGTACTATGGCTACAACGTGACAACATGAACGCTACAATTTGATATCGTAAAGAAGAGGACCGTTATGATATGTCGGCAGCCGAGCAACAAACAACAATAATAATATGCAATCAATGCGATCAATTAGATGTGGATAAACAGAGCAGTCATTTTTAGATTTAACATTAGATTCAGCTTGGCGAGAGTACATGCATGCTTAC
>JAQIWQ010000435.1:0-16977 GCA_034695825.1 Folsomia inoculata
AAAGTTGTACGAGGTTTCGTATTTGGGATGAGAACATTATTTGAAGTTGGAGGACTAGCACTCATCCCTTCACTTCCGTCCGATTGTCCCGAGGATTGTCGCACAAGTCCTGTAGATGCCATGGTAGAAGCACCATTTCCATCTTCTTCACCCCCAGATCTGTGCTCGGGAACAAAAAACGCCAGTAATATCCCCAATCTCATCACCAACCAATCATTTGCAATTCATATAAGCTTTTTTTCGACATTTCTTACCCAGAAACAGAGCCACCGCCACCACTACCGTCAAAATCCAGCAAGGGCAACTTTGCATGATGTCCCAATTTGAAGGCCATTTTAGCTTTTTCCGAACCACTAACTACCGACGGTGAACCCTCTTCACTGCTGGTGCTCAATGTACCACTTTCATCTCGTACAATCCTTGGAGGCTTATTTATCTTACCCCCATTCCCACCTACTTCTAATTCTGGGTCTCCTTCTGTCGATGTCGAATAGGACATGGAAGATTCGACCAAAGGCTCTGTAGACGCCAATTCCTCTTGCGCAATCGGTCTAGGCTGAAGGTATGGCGCATCCGAAGCAGGATCAATGTAGGTTGGATCCCCTACCTGGAATTGTACCTTATTCCTACTCCTTGGTAGCGTATTTGGCGAAACACTAAATGTTGAAGGATTTTTAAGCACAATAGGTGGTGTCCTAGGAACAAAGTAATTCCCATCCGATGTCACATCAACTTGAGAAAAAGACGCGGAACGGAATGGGACAACTCGTATTTCTTCACGTTTATCATCATCATCATCAACATTATTTTGGGGGGATGAATTTGCAGACTCCTGGAAATTTCCATGGGTAATTCATTTAATAAACTCTCTAAAATTCTGTTCTTTAATTCCTCCCACCTGCGACTGCTGCTGCAACTGCGACTTGGACTGCTGCGATCCCTGGTGGGAATCCTGTTTGTTAAGCCCCATAAGCGACTCATTGAGGTGTTTAAGGGCTGAGACAAGTTGTGCCTGTTGCTGCTCATCTTCTGCTGGTTCCTTAATGCTGCCTTTATTCATACGATGCCCAACCCGATGAATTACCGTCCCTGTTCTCTGAAGTAGTCCCGGATCACTTAGACTAGACGAGTCTGAGCTTTCTTCAACACTGCTCCGCCCATGTGGACTGCTTTCAACGTCCCCCATCAAGCAATCAATCAATATCACAGACTATACAGGACACTGCACTACTCACTCACTGCACTGACCTGATTGATACCACGCCACTGATGCACTAACTGACGACACACCACACCATACAACCTTCCTCTACTATTAGACAAACTTTAACCGTGAGTGAGGTGGGTGCGACAACAATGTTCTCATTATCAATGTTCTCATTATCAATATTCCTCTAAATGTCCTCGGTGGTAGTGCAGTGGTATGTAATGCTACTACTGAATGAATCGCATATCGCATGCAGCATGGATCGCGAACGTCACTCTCTCCACTCAACTCAACTCACTCATTCACTTTAGTAGAGTTGAGTTAAAAGTTGTGTCCATGTCGATGTCGACTCGGTCCCAACCCCAAATAGACGCCAAGTGGTGCCAAGTGAGTGACTGAGTGAGTGAGTGCAGGAGTAAGCCAGTGAGTGAAGGAGGATGCCAAGAACCACGAAATATAAGCAATAGTACTGCCGCTAGTAGTAAGCAGTGCTGGTAGTGACTACTCAAAATGTGGGAGCATCAGTGCAGTGGCATAGCACGACACGGCAGCCATGTCATCAACGACGGTCGTCTTGGCTTGATCTTCCCCCATTCCATCCACCCAACCTATCCATATCGGAGTTACTCCTCATGGTTTATGAACAACCCCGACAAATTCGAATCGGGGTTTTCTAAACAAAAACTTCAACTTGCACCCTGATGATCTCTAAAAATAGACGACTATTTCTGCACACATTGCAACACTATCCATGAAGATGATGCATCTTCTGATCAGATCACATCAGATGAAGCTCCACTCGTCGGTATGTGTACTTGCCCAAGCCAACGCAAATATACACAAGAACAAAATGAGCATTCAACCAAAACCAAAACAGAATATACATGACGTGATCATTCAGTTCAGTTCAGCAGCATTTTTTGGTTGGTGATGTGATGGTTACAAAAAGGGTCACCAGGACTTTATTCCTTAATCAATCAATGAACATGAACAGAATATTATAGACAGCTAGACAGAAGGTCAGGTGTGGTGAAGTCAATTCAATAGGTAGGTTACGTACGGGAATGGTTCTTTTGGTTGTCGGAAAGATATCACAATGAGGGAATGGAAAGGTTCAACACATTAATGGAAGGTAGAATGAGGTATCTTTTGCATAGGTCAACATGGATGGATGAATAGGTCACTAAAAGTGAAAAAGAGGATGGATCCTTCCTTCCAGGTGCAAATTTATCCAGTCATCATCTCCATGAATTCTGAAACAAAGACAATCAGCATCATATCAATGTCATGGGTCACATAACATATTCGTAACATTTCAATAATACATTCATCATACATACCATCAAAATCAACAGTTCCCGAGCCATCCCCATCAATCTCGTTAATCATTGAGTCCAAGTCATCATTGGAGAGCGTGTCATCAATTTCGTGAAGGATCTGCTTCAGAACGGCTGTAGTGATGTAACCCGCACCTACATGAACCAACAATAGTCCATTATTACTTACATCAAATCCAGTGGGGGATATTCTCCTCCCCCCCAAACTAACGCACTACCGTACCCTCCTTATCGTAGAGTCTGAAAGCTTCCTTCAGCTCTTTCTGCACATCTTCATCGTCTTCCTCAATAATGAACTTGGACGCCAGAATGGTAAACTCTTCAAACTCGATCTGACCCGAGCCTAAGATATATTCACATACGCACCACGCACTTATGTTAGATGGTGTATTCCATATAGTCCACCCACCCCTGCTTACCATCTTCATCAATCTCGGCAATGGTTTCTTTGAGCGTTTCCTCGGTGAAGGCTGTTCCCATCATCCGCAAAATAGATGCCACCATATCTGGCGTGATGAAATCCTTACCCTGTGCGAAAGTCTCGAAAGCCTTCTTCAGAACTGCGCAGACAAAGACATTCATTAACAAAACAAGGTCACCTTTATCCATCCATCCATGCACATAATCGGTAAGTAAGACATGTCCACAGCACTCACTAGCGATCTGCTCCTTGTCCAAATCCGCCTGTAATAACCAAAAATGACACCACAATTACTTTCGGACTTCCACCGGGTGGGTGGTATGAGTACTTAACCACCCTTAACAAACTCACCATATTTCCGCGTTGGATTTCCTGGTATGGATCGGAGAAAGAAGAAAATGCGGCTGTGACTGTACCGGAGTTGGAGGACCGAGTGTGGTGTGGACGTGGACCACGACTTTGGATTAATTCTGCCCAAACCAGCGCCTATAAATAGATTACACCCAACCAAATCTATTGTCAACCAACCTCAATCCAAATCGTGAGCTTATATCTTCTCAATCACATACATATCAAGCAGATAGAGGATCATCCATCTATATTATTTCGCCATCATTCGCCACTATATCAAATGCCTTCCATGACGCCATATGCATGCACGATCCTCCAATACTCATGACCCACACGGAAGATCCATTCCACATCGAATTCGGAACACACCAAATAAATCCGGCCAAAAAATCAAACTCCTTTGCCTCAGTTACGACACAAAAACGCATGTCGGTCGCATACCCAAGCCACGCCATGCACAAAAAATGGCACACTCAACTTAAATTCATTCACAAAAATGGCTTGGCTTTGTATATTAACGTATTTATTAATTACTCTTTCCTCTGTATGACAAATATATTACAATAGTCAAAAATTTAAACGAAATTCACGTTATTATACAGTCATACACTTTACTGTAGTGGATGGACGAATGAACACATAAAAAAATATTAGACGAGATCCATCAGTATTTACCAAGCTCCAAGATAGCCCACCCACAAACCCTTATATAGTACATTATCTCAGTCTCATCAGGGGTAACAAACAAAGCTACTCTGCAAATAATTAACCTTAATTCTAACAGATCTTACTCATCTTAATTTTAACAGATCAGAATGGCTACTACTACTACTAACTCTCTGGACAATTTCTCACCACGTAAAAAAATCTAATTTATACAATCTAATTTAATTTAGACCGGGACAGAACATTAGAGTACAGCCATTACATACTTGTAGAATTTCAACCATCAAAAATATTTTACATCATTTACAATATGATTCAGACTTAGGGAAACACGTACAATGTGCCTTTAGAAAAAATAATCTTTAACAAATTGATATACTATATAAATTCATGAGGCTTCAGTAAACTTCAACTTACACATCAAAAATAACAGTATAAAAATACATTAAATTATTTGTACTGTGCCTTCTAAAAATGGAATTTTCATATAAAACTATGGCAAACGCTAAGATAATAGATCATTCGTTGAGTTAACAGATTACGATAAGTAGGATTATCACATTTCGGAAAAATTGAGATTATGTTGGTACATAATTAGTAAATACAAATGCTTAACTTTTAGTTTGACTCCATTATCTTCTACGGCTGGCTAAAGGTATGACGAAGATTCGCTCCTCCTCCCTTATCTCCATTACGGACCTGCCCCTCTGAATGCGTCACCCCTGACACATCTGTCGCCTGACTTTCATCCTGAGTCATTAAACTAGTAGTATCCTCTCCAACATCAACTTGTGAATTTGAATCATCCATAGCCACAGTGGGAGCATGACCATTCGTATTTTCAGCGTTGATGGCATACACCTGAACCAAACTAGACTGACCACTCCCGTGCATCCCTCGAGTAGAAATTGACCCATCTTTCTTCTTCCAATTGTATCTACTAACATCATTCAGAATGCTTACGTCCGAGCTGGTGTATCCTGAGGGTTCCTACAATACAAAAAACAGTCATGTTTATTCTCCCTCTCTCCTAGATGAACCTAGTCAACACCTTTATCATTATTTACCTTATTCATACTATGCATTCGCATATCCCCAATAGACGAGTCCCCACTGACATTGTCATCAATATCCACAGCAGCCATTCCATGACCTCCAAGCTCAACTTCATCTTCCTCCTTTCTCTGGCAACAGTACGTCTTCATATCTCTAAAGTCGCCCCTCATTTCTCGTCCAAAATTGGCAATGGCATAAATGTTCTTTATCAAAAAAATTGACGTGTCGACTGAATACATGGACCATAGGTATATTCGGACCATCATAAAAGTCCCATCCACAAGAATCAAATGGATAAACTTATACCACATCTCAATCGGGTAAGAAACTCTCCTTCCAAAATCAGTCGCACATAACTTGTACAGCGTCATACAGGGAAGGAATAGATTGATTGAGGCCAGAACAAGAATAACATCCTCAAAATTGTACGTATACATTAAATGAGATTCGGCAGGGATGAGGAGTGAAAGAAAACTTGCCTATAATTGTTAAAATACAAATATTTAATCCATCACCCAGCTAACCCACCAACTAATCAATTCTTAACTTACCGAATCCAGAATCTCTAGTGCAATTCTGTAACAAAGGTTATTGAGATAGGCATTCCTAAGATGATCCGACCTGGCATTCTTGTGGGCAGCAACAATCAACGAAAACACCAATGCCGTCAATCCAATCACAAACGTAAACATCTGTGGCCCAAAGAAGTCTTCCTTTCCCAAATGCTGGGGAACCTTTGATATGTGATTATTAGTTTATTCAAGTGTCGATATACATCATCATAGAATATATACTGTTACCTCATTCTTGAAGAGGAGAAAAATTTTAGCAATCAGAGCCCACGAATATACCAACCAGCAAACATAAGCCATGGGAAAATTCCTCGTCAATCTGTGTATCCAGGTCATCCCAACTGTGAAATTGTACTCACTGACTCGCAAACTTCGGTTGTTACTCGTTCTTGAAGTCGGTCTTGGAATGCCACCACCACCACCGACACTGCTGCTTCCTAAAAGAAGAAAAATAACATCAAACATTGACCTTGATCTGACATTACCCTATATTCACAGTGTGATTCACACCCAACTTACCATCAGCACTTGACCCTTCCAGCGTACCTCCACTAACCCCTCCTCCTCTGTCCCCCCCACCATGCAGTGCTGCCGATTCTGCCCTCTTCAAAGCCTTCTTCTCTCGATAGAAATGCGTCCCAACCAGATACAACGTAAGGTAAAAGACGAGGAGTATGATAAAGTCCACCAGGAAGCAGAAATAGGGGACCACACTACCATTCCAATCACGAATTAAAAACATGTTCAGTATGACATTTTGAAAAAGAAAGACCAGAGTCAGGGTAATTGCATCGATACATCGAAAAAATACGTTACACCCACCCATTTTCACAATCCTTCACCTCTACAAAAATGCAAAACCTACAAATTTTTCCAAAAGTTTCAAAAATTAACAAGAGAAAAAACTAAACAGGTGAGGAAGGTTGTGTTTATGGTGGTGGTGGTTGGTTTAGATAGAAAACTTGCCTCCATCCATTGCGGGGCACTATGCAACTAGCTCAATCTCCCTTTTTGCTCCCAATGTGCAAAAGTATATGCAACCTCCCTTTTTTTTTTGGACAAAATTTCAGTTCACCCTTTTCCCACTGATTTAGAGGCACCACCACTACTGTTTTTTAACCGGCATTCCTTCTCTCCTCGTGCTCGCTCTGACTGCACTGCACTTGCTCTTTACTAGTTGGGTTTAGTCTGCCTGCCTGGATGGATGGCATAGTTGTTGGTGGTAGTGTGGGTTCACTTTTCTCATTCCCTCCTGCCTTGATCTCCACCACTTTTGTGTTCGTAGTAATTCCATAATTTTTTACTAATTATTAGCAAAGTAGAAATTCATAATAATTCTCATAGTCTACTACCAACTGCCTTAATAATACTTGTAGTCAAAGTAGTTGTAGTGGTAGTGGTAGTGGTAGTGGTAGTGGTGTCTAGCAATATCTAAAAGGCGAGTGCTTATCTATTCCTCAACTGTTTTACACTCAAAATTGAAAGATTTTAATTTGTCATTTGTTTTATTTTTACAGTCAGTCATTCGTATCCCTCTAATAACCTGAGTCTCGTCCATCTGGTCTGGTCTGAACGGGTCTGGTCATCCTGATAGTCATCATGTCTAGAAAAGCCTACAACTTTGAAGGTAAGCAAGAATCAATGACTTTAAAAACTCTATGATTATTTTAGTAAAATTAATGTCCTAAATTAATGTTAAATTCCTCTCACATTAATTGATATAGATTCGTCATCCTCCAGTGAAGAGGAACAGAATGGCCTCAGCTTTAAGAGACCTGTAAAAAGTCGTCATCGTCGTTCTTTAACAGAAACAAACCCTCCTACGTTAATCACGTACCGTCCCCCTCCTGAACCTCCTAAAACTATTGTTGGCGCTGATGGACAAATTGGTGACCTTGCTCAACCGGTTAAGGATCCAAGCCTCGAAATGCCTTGCTCGCAAATTATGGTAAGAAAATTTATTTGAAAACATTATCAACCCCTTTGTCTTTTTAAAATATTTCCCTTTATAGGATGTAATGGGATTCCCACAGAAAAAAGTCCTTGCACAGTATTTACAAGAAGCCAAGAAACCACCTCCTAAATTCTCCATGAAAGAATTTCAGGCCAAAGTGGACAAATTAAACATTTGCCTGGCGGATATGCAGTTAATCACACCAGAGGTAAGGACAGGACGATATAATAATCAGTTAGTCAGTGTCTATATTATTCATTGTTTAAATTCCTATTATTTATATTGTAATTTAGGAGATTAACTTTAATGAACAAATCAGCTGGATTCTTTCGACTGACAAGACCCCATTAAAGTTGGATAAGTTGCTTCAAGAACGTATAGTTGGACCTAAAATTACTGAAATAGTAATTGACAAAAGGAATGCATTTATTGACCATTGGCTTTTTAAAGAACTGGTGGATTGCAAGGTATATGATAATAACTGAATGGATCGGATTGAGGATAACTTGGGACTTGGACTTATTTAATATAATCTATCTCATGTTTATTTAGGGGCTGTTTGATAATATGGGCCATGCCCAATACCAAACAGCCAGGGCGAAAGCTAACATTCTGGAAAGGGTTAACAAAGGGCCATTTATGAGCAGAGCCTCCATCAAGATGATGAATCTCGATATAATTTTGGACCATGCTTTGACAAATCCCAAAACACCGGCTGGAGTCTCTGTAGTAGGACCGAATGAGTTGTTTTATTTTGCTGACGTTTGTGCTGGACCTGGTGGATTCTCCGAGTAAGTTTAACTGTTGAGATTGTTAATTATCAAATCATGAATGATTGTCAAGTTGAATTTTATTTTCATTCATCTAGATATATTTTATGGACGAAGGGCTGGCAGGCTAAAGGATTTGGAATGACTTTGAAAGGAGACTCTGATTTTGATCTGGATAAGTTCAAATCTGGAACAGAATCGTTTGAAACTTTTTACGGGCCAGGACAGGATGGGGATATTTACAACCCTTTAAATGCGTGCGGGTTTATTCAACATGTTCTTTACAACACTGAAAATAAAGGGGTGCACCTCATGATGGCCGATGGCGTAAGTTTGTTGCATTGCATTTTGAATTTCTAGAAGTTATATATTCATACCTTTTTTTACAGGGTTTCTCTTTTGAAAATCAAGAGCAGTTGCAAGAGAGCTTGAGCTATCAAATCATACTTTCTCAAGTTTTTGTAGCACTGGGGGCTGTTAGAGTTGACGGAGTCTTTGTTTGTAAACTGTTTGACACGGTCACTCCATTTTCAGTGGCCGTGGTCTTTTTGGCACATCAATGCTTTGAATATGTGGGGTTACACAAACCATTGACCAGTAGACCTGCCAACTCTGAACGCTACATGATATGTAAAGGGAAAAAGTCAAAGGAATTTACCGTACCGATTGCATCATACTTGGCCGATTGTCATAAATTCATGTGGGAGAACAAAAATAAGGAATCAACAACAATCCTTGAACTTGTCCCGGTTGCAATACTCGCTAGTGGTTCGGACCCGTTTTATCTTTTCATGAGGTCCATGAATAACAGGTAACGCATTACATTAATAAACCTACTTAACCTACTCATAATTTAAAATGACAGTCAAGGATACCTTACGCAATTTACAGACTTGCTAGTAAGCAAATCGATGCCCTAAAACGAACGGTTGCTTACATCCGAGATACACAGTTGGACAACTATACAAACCAAAGCATTGTTCGTCAGCAGGCCATCAAATACTGGAAAATTCCACAGGAAATACCTCCACCAGTATTGCTGAAATCCTGCCACAAACTATGCACAGAGATACTGCAGGAGCTCCCTTTGAGTTAGAAATTAATTTAACATTTCACCTATTATTGCTATTATTTACAAGTTTCAATATTTTATTCTTGTTTGAAACCCTGCAGCAATGCTAGGTCATTCCGAAAAACATGTCTTCATTGGGAATGTTGAATCACTATTCAAGTCTGCCTATGACTGGAGATTTGTTCCAGTATCTGGTCACAGCAACAACCGTGGATTTTACATGTGTAAGCAATTAAGCAATTAGATTCTACTCCATGAAAATCCAGCTTAAATTTTTATTTGTATTTTCAGCATTGGGCCGGACCTCAATTTATCGGTATGACGGCTCAAGATCGATGTGGACGAAGGTTACTGAAATTCCGATGAAGCTGGAACTGCCTGCAAAGACCCTCGTGTACGGAGAATTTGTTCGAGAGATACATGGGCGGGGTATAACTGGCCAGTTTCAAGGTGACGCGTTTAACATTATTGATGCCTTGTCTTTGGGTGGAGTTGATCTCAGACGTGTTCATTACACTGAGCGGTAAGTAAATGAATAGAAATGCTCGAAGAATTTGAATACTTAATTATATATTTCCATATTTAGCATGGAAGCTTGTGGGCGATTCGCCAAAGCTGTGACAAGGCCAAATTGTTTTCCTGTCCGAGCCACAAGTCCAATTCGAATGGAGAATTTGGACGGGTTTATAGAAAAGTATTAAAAATATACATTTTGGTAAATAAGATTGACATTATTCACAAACTGGTTAATTTAGATTGGAAAATCGCCTCGTCAAAGGAGCTGGCAAAGGTGGGCAAATTGTCTGTCCGCTGTCTATGGATTCGACAGAGAGTTGTCCACCATGTATAATTCCTACAGGAATTTTGTTCTTGAAGATTACCCGAGGTACCGCATATTTAAATTAAACAAAATATTGGTGTACATGATATTGGTATTGTAATACAATTAAATTATTTCAGACCCCTGGGAAATGAGATTGAACAAGACAAATAACAGAAAAAGCTTTTACAATACAGTGACTGATGTTACGTTGGACCACATTCCACAAACCGCCGTATCTGGGTTCTTGTAAATTTTTATTTTATTTTAACAATGAGTTAC
Organism: Folsomia inoculata; assembly: GCA_034695825.1. Lineage (NCBI taxonomy): Eukaryota > Metazoa > Arthropoda > Collembola > Entomobryomorpha > Isotomidae > Folsomia > Folsomia inoculata. The sequence goes on from JAQIWQ010000435.1 coordinate 10,509, forward strand.
ATAATGTTGTTTTTAATTGCTATTTATTTCCATTCTAGTTACACTATGGCCAACCGTGTTCTATGGACATGGGACAGAGATACTAACGTTGTACTCCGGAACGTTGAACCAGATGATCCCAGGATGTCGTTGCTACATCCTGATAAATTACATGCTTGTAATTTACTGAACCACGTTAATTATACTATTCATAGCGCACTGAAACAAAAGACTGATGTACGCGAGACCCACCAGAAGTAGTAATTAAAGCCTTACATCTTCATTTCAACTTGTTTGCAATTATGTATATTTTTATGATTGCCAAATAAATTCAGGCGATTTTAAGACGGTTGCACAATCACCACGTATTTGTATGCAAATTATCTAGTCTCAGGAAGCTACCATACCATCCATTTGCAATGTTGTAAAAGCCAACACCCCTTTACCTTTTTCACCTCCACCCAAGCAAAGCATGACACCAGATGAGAGATTAGTTTATTTAATTACTCTTCCACCTTACCTTCTACGTCATTCAATCATGTATAGATAGAGTGTTCTAGTGCGTGGGTATCTTAAAATGGGGTTCATTTCATAGCTTGATGTACCCGTTGTTCCAAACGCCACAGTAGGGCAAGACAAGATCACTCACACCATGCAATTCCTGGAGGCACCACCCTTTGCAAATAATCGAAGTCCTTCGCAGACTAATTTTATCATCGAGGAAGACTCACGCAGTGACATTAGCGACTTTCCAAGTGCAAATGGCAATGACTCGTCACGGTATTCATCAATTTGTACCATAATTTATCAAACTCTTGTTCATATAAATAAATACATAAAAATAATAGATTTAGCCAATGTTGGTGTTGGTCACAACGGGGTCACCTCCAAGTGCTCATAGGGTTCATGTGTATTTTACTCATTCTTCTCACCGCAGCCTGCTCAACATTGGGCGTCCTCTACTTTCAAACATTTCGTACGTCCACCATTCCTGATCCCTCTGACTTGACCTTTACCCTTGACCTGCTCAATGTTTCAGCCTCCTTCCAAACCTGCAAAACTCGGCAGTGCACCCGGACAGCTACCCTCTTTATGAAAACCATGGACGAAAGTGTCGACCCATGTGACGATTTCCACAAATTTGCATGCGGTAACTGGATCTCTGACACTGCAGCTGTCGTCTCGGTTGCCGTTTATGATCACACTACAATTATGAGGGATCGAATTGTGGGTCGACTTAGGAGTATGACTTATTTTCCTTACCATCTTTCCCTTAAGTCTCTTATTCATTTGCTTGTCTTCAAGAACAGGTCTCACAGAGAACATTACTAACCAGGATGTTCAGTGCTTGCAACAAGTGAGGATCATGTACAATACTTGCATCGACTTGGGTAAGCATAACAGATGAACATCTGCATAGTCCAATATCACTTTCCATGCACATGGATGTAGTACCTCCAACAAATATTTATTATCTAACCTTACCTACCCTAGTGGCCATCGAGGATGCCGGTTTAGGTCCAATGGTCCAACTAATAAATCGCCTCATCCGTCCAGAAGACTCTATTGCCAAAATACTTGCAACAATACACCGTGAGACGGGACAAGACTACGTCTTTGACCTCAGTATTGATCCCAGCTTCCAAAATACATCAGTCTACCTCCTTTCCGTAAGTTTAAAGTAGACACCTACACCACTCAATATCAATGACCCCTGATGAACTGATCCCTGACTCATTTGTACTGCAGATTGACCAGCCCGAGTTACCAGTAGTAAAGGCCAACTTTCTCTACACTCCTGACGTTGTTGCAGCCTACGAACGCCTAATTGAGAACGTACTCATCCGTTTGAGTACGGAAAAAGACATTCCACCTCTTCAACATGACGCCAAATTTACAGCTAGACGAATCGCAGCGTTTGAGCAGTTATTTGCACTGGTGAGTCAACTCGCATCAATTCTTGATCTTGATTGACGGCATGAGGCCACTCAAGTAACTTACTTACATGGCTTGTTCTGATATGTTAGTCCATGTCTGACGAGGACGGACGAGGGAAAGCATCCACAGCTAATCTCATAACGCTCAAAGAGTTAAACATGCTCTTTCAAAATGGCACTGGCTTTGGTGCTGGACTACGTTTTCGACAGAATTCTACTGCCAACGCGGGAATAAACGCTACCACCACCATACTCAAACCACCAAGGAAATTCGTAAGACAAGTCTTTCACTTCAAGATAATAGTCTTGATCGGTTTGTCAATTATTTCCTTCCAGTTCAACTGGACAGAGTACGTCGATACCCTCTTCATCGGTCTGTCCGATGTTCAAGTTACCGATGACTTTCTCATCAACATAGCAGATGTTTCCTATGTCAATAAAGTTGCACAACTTCTCCTTAAGACGGACCCTGAACATCTCAGTAAGTATTTATCTAAGCATAGCCATATGCATTACCCTTGTATATCATATCAACATTTCCATGAAATTCTCATTTAAACACCCTGAAGAATTATACATCATGTGGGAACTAATCTACACGTTTGGCAAAGACGTCACCAAACAAGTTCGCGACCTATTCAACGACTTTTCCTCCGTGTCTGACGGGACGGAAACTACACCAAACAGGTCTTTTTTCGTCTTGGACCAATTTAATCATAAATTCAATTCGCATTCTTTTCCCATCCCACAGGCATACCGAATGTATCCTCCTCCTTGACCAATCCCTCCCCTTTGCCCTGACGCACAAATACGTCCTCAAATACGTCAAGGACTCTACTATTGACGAAGCCAAGGAAATGTTTCGAAATATATTGAGAGCATTCAAATTTCAAATGAAAACACTCGATTGGATGGATGTCAAAACTAAACGAAAAGCTTTGGAGAAGGCAAACAAGGTCGAAGGTTATATCGGATTCCCCTCCTGGTTAAAGGACCCAGCAGCTGTGGACCAATACTACAAAGGACTTCACTTTAACAACAATTCATTCTTTAAAAATATACTGACAATGATGAAGTGGATTGCAGAAAAAGCTTTAAGAGAATATAACAACCCAGTCGATCGTAGTTGGACATCTGACTCACCGGCGGAGGCAGATGCTTTTTATGACGACGAAAGAAATGCAATTAGTAATTTGAAATACAAATTAACAATTTCATGGAAATTTCATCTTCATCTGTTTTTCAGCATTCCCTGCTGGATTTTTGCAAGAGCCCTTTATCGGCATGGGACTCAAGGCTATCGATTATGGTGCACTGGGGTCAGTACTTGGGCACGAACTTACGCATGGTTTCGATACGATGGGTGGGTTGGGTATTTACCTAAAATAAAACAGAATACTCTAAATTCAAGGGTTTTCCAGGACGCTACAGTGACGGATATGGACGATTAAATTCCTGGTGGACATTGGATACTTTGAAACACTTTGTAGCCAAGACTGAATGTTTTGAGGGACAGTACGGAGCATTTTGGTTGCCTGAGTTGTCCCCAGTACCTGGACCAAATAATACGGTAGATGGAAAAAGGACGCTTGCAGAAAATATTGCAGACAATGGTGGCATCAGAGAAGCATTCAGAGCTTACACCTATTTCATAGAGAAAGCAGGATCTTCTGAACCAAGACTACCTGGGTTAGAAAAGTATTCTTCAGAACAATTGTTTTTCCTATCATTTGCACAGGTAACATGACAATTATAGCCCCATATGACCCCACCATGGCCCCTGAATGACCCTTCTGATTCATCTTACAGTCATGGTGCTCTTATCTCAGTCCTGCTGCACTTACAGATATGATAGAGACTAATGTCCACAGGTACATACATTACATAAACCACCCTTCTTTACTTATCCATTAATTTATACTCTCTGTATTCAAGTCCACCAAAGTTCCGAATCCAAGGACCCTTGTCAAATTTTCCTGGTAAGCCGACCAGCAATATAATAACATAGCACTGCAAATCACATAACACAACACTGTAAATTTCCAAGAGTTTGCCCGTGCATGGAACTGCCCTCCAAAATCACGTATGAATCCAGATCAAAAATGCGTCCTTTGGGGGGATGGAGGAGATATCGTCTAAATAAATAACTATGCACGAGACCAACACTGCTCCATGTCAGGTCATGTGAACAGAACACTTTATCATCATCAAAAAATGCAACCCCATGCGATACGATACCCTTCAAAGCCATGGCAATCAACACCGTTTTTCTTCAATTCTTTAACACAGGATCCATATATGCATTTTTGTGTAACCACTATATAACCACCACCACCATTCAAAGCCGTTGAAATGTTACGCATAAATATAATATATGAGATGTTATCTCATTACGTCAACTCTTGTATATTTTAACACGTCAACAAATCAAATTCAGTCATTTTCTTATCCCGACAGACTAAAAAATACAGTCAGTAAAAAAGAGTCATTCATTGTATATGAGTATGATATTCTGCGTGCATTACATTATTTGCATGGGTCTCATTTCCCATTCATGATCATGGCCATTATGCGAATTCTCAGTCATTATTGGCACTTGCGTCGTCCGTCGGCTAGTTTGAAGCCAGATGAACCGACATGCACCGATACCACCAAGACAAGACCACCACTACCAAACCAACCAACCAGCTGCAACCATCAAACCAACCAAACCAACTACATTAGAACAAGTGTGCAAAACTTTGCAAAACTTTGCAAAACCTTAACTACACGTGTCACATCCATCCATCCATGCATATAAAAGTGTAGGTAGCGTCATATCAACCTGAACTGCACGTCCGCGTACGTACGTCTGAAAGACCTGTGCAGAAAGTTTGCAAAAATAATTCACTATCACACCCACGACCACGACAACCAGTAATATGTCTGCAAGTAAAAGATCAACCATGGAAGCCATTCCTGGGGTTCGAATAGGCACCCCTGTCGTACCCCCACCACCGGAACATTTAACCGAAAAGGAACGCATGATACAAGGATTCCCTTACGTACCTGGGGTAAGCTCTACCACATAATTAATATCGCACCCTGACCTGTGAATTCATTCATGTGAAAGTCTCATTATCCCCTTCATATTGATCCTCATCCTCGTCTTGACCTTGACTATGACCTTGACCTTCATCATCATATTGTCTTAAACCTACCTACAGTCTCCCGACTTGGTGGCAGAACGTGCTCGAGCTCACCAATTGAATCGCAGCTTTAACGACACGCCATCCGATGGTTTGACCCAAAGACGAGAAATTATTGACCAACTTTTTCATCCAGATTGCAAAGGTCGTAGCATTTATATCGGTAATGTTCGCCCATCAATCAACCCAAGATAATCATGGCTTGTCTAATTTATTTATTCATCCCCTTTCTATATATACAGAGCCACCATTTCGAGCCGACTACGGATACAACATTATTGTCGGCAACAACTTTTACGCAAATTGGGATTGTGTCATTCTGGACAGCGCACTCGTAGAGATTGGCGATGATTGTCTGTTTGCACCAGGGGTTCACATTTACACTGCCACACACCCTGTCGACCCTCTCCCTCGACGGTATAACATTATTTATTTGCATGTAAACTGACCTGTCTTAACCTGACCTGACCTTGCCTGATTCATAACAAAGTAATGCTCATGAATGAATGAATGATTGACTGAATCACTGTATGTCTCTGTCTCTGCTTCTGTGACCTGACATGTAGAGGCGTCATTCAAGGGGCATTTGGTCATTCTTCTTCCAGTGATCCAAAATCATCAACCTACTACGAATTGGCTGCACCCATCAAAATAGGCCATACCTGTTGGGTAGGAGGACGCTCCATCATCTGTCCCGGGGTCACTATCGGAGACAATGTCGTCATTGGCGCAGGATCCGTAGTCACTAAAGACATTCCTTCCAATGTCGTTGTGGGGGGAAATCCAGCTAAAATTATCAGATATTTGGATGGTGCAGAAATTCCACCAAAAACTAGTGACTGACTACTACACTCTTCGTATTTTGTACATGGATAACTCAACATTTTCATGTTACATTTCATAGCAATTCTATTACTATTCAGTAAACACAATACCTTAATTGGGGAAACACTTTCCTACTTATCCTTCATTTATCATCTTAATAAACTGAATACATCTCGATCTAACTCATCAAATGCATTATAATGCATCATTCACTGCAACCCACCTTGCATGCATCTCTCTGATATTTTATATCGCTATACGACAAACCTGTATATATAATTCCCTGCCTGCACCACATGTCCATAAATCAACCATCATCATCGTTCATAATTGTCAATCGTCACTACGTCATCAACATCGTCATCTCATCTCTTCACTGACTGATGATATGATATGTAGATTCATTCATCAATATCTCCAAGATAACTGCCGATAATTGTGTGGAATCCCAACATTTTTCTTAGGTGAGGCCAAAAGTAAACATGGGTACCTAAAAAAACGCCCATGGTTACGGCGAAGCCTAAGTATGCTTTCGTACCC
>JAQIWQ010000436.1:0-16896 GCA_034695825.1 Folsomia inoculata
CACCAAAATCACCGACTGTGATAATCACCAAAATCACACGGAAATCACAAACTGTGATTATCACACTTGTAACCCTGGTATGCATGCGTTTCATTAAAAATGTTATACATTTTTCATTACGTACTTGGCCGGTTGCATTTGGTAAGCTTAAAAGGGAGACTGTAAGTTTACAAAACTCCCAAACTAGAAGTTTGCGATATTTTTATATAAATAAAACTTTATCGACCTACATGGATTCATTGAAGGATAAAGATTTTCCATTGTGACAAGATCAATTTCTTGTCACATATTGTGGTCTCGTCAATGATGAGGAAGGTAACGATATGTAATAATAATGACATAATTTTATTCATTTCCATATGTCGCAAAAAGTTTATAAAGCGTCTATTCAATATCTATATATTTAGATAGTTACACCAAGTCCCATGTTGGTCATTCACACATCCATTTGTCGATGATATGAAGATTATTAGTTCTATTCAGACAAGTAAGCTGCAATTTTTTTTCATCTACATTAAGAGGTCTTTAAGGTTTAAATTTCTTAAAAACTCAACTGAAACTTAAGTTGTGCAGATCTGTTGACTTGGCTTACATATGTATGTGATAAAAATGGAATATTATATTAGGCTTCGGGTCTGAAACATTTAAAAATTATCAGTTTAATTCCATTCATCCTTGTATGTCAATGCAGATAACGTCAGAAGCGATAGCCAGTGACAAGGCAATATGAGCCCAAAATCAACAAACCCACCCCCTTTTCCCTGCCTCCTCTGCTCGAAAACAATATCAACTAAAGGGAATTTAAAGCTGCACATGACTAGAATCCACTCCAACTTGCGCTGTAAACGATGTGACCTCACATTCCAGGAGAAAGCAGAGCTGACTCTACACATCTAACAAATTGATTTAAGACACAAATGTTTGCACTCATTTTTATTGTGAATCGTAGTGACGTGTAGTCAAGTAATAAAAATCAAAACCCATTGAAAACCCATAAAACCCTGTATAAAATGTGTACTACTATCCTCTTGGAATAAAACCATGGGATTTTTCGAACCTTGAAGTGACAAAAAAGTATCTAGTGAATGTTTAATTTAATTAACTTTAATATTTAAATACATTTAGCAACAAACAAAACAATACAAAGTATAAATTCACATTGATGTTTAAATCTAATTAATCAAACTTCGTATGCCATTCTTCGTTTTGTATTCATTATTCATAACTTGCTTGTTGGGTGCCACCATGATTGACTGGGTTATGTCGGTGTTAATATTTCCATCATTGGTGACCATCTTTCCCCTTCTGAATAAGCATTAGCGACATGGTTTGATTAATGCAAAAATTCTGGATGACCACAGGTGTCCCCTTGTCGATGAAGTTTGACCCGAATCTTACTTTCAAGGAAAGGAAAGCCCTAATCTGCCTTTTGACAATGCGGGTTGATCCAAGCGACATCGCCTTGACTTCCAAGAATGGCAGTACCTTTTCGGAAGCGTTATGTAGAAACGACGCCAAAGTAGTGACCAGGATATTGACAATCACCGCATTAAGTGCCATGACCAGGAATACCAAAAATCCAGGCATCGGGATATCTCGATGAAGTTTGATACATACAAACTGCAATACAGTTTGCATAGCTGGAACACAAAATAGCAAAATTGGTACTGTTCGGTGCATGAGAAATTCATTGAACGATTTTTCCAGTATTTGAATCTCTCGATACAATTGAATGCACCCTTCTCTATCACGTCTAGTCTTCATCGACGTAACCTTACTGTAGTAAGAAACAAATTCAATTATGTATTGCTACAATCGGAAAATACCGTTAAATACCCATCCAGTACTCGAATATAGTTCAGAATGCATACGATTCCAACAAAGAATATGTAGAATGCCCATGTGCAACCAGAGTAGAGCATGTGCCATCCCATCCAGGTCTCAAACAATTGAATAACCACTTGTAGGCCGCGCTGATGCAAGACAACCGTTTCTTGGACGGCCATGCAATTGTACAGCATGGATAGGATGAATGGTGGTGTGCATGGCTTGTATATAAGTAACAAGAACTGCAACAATGGTATTCCCACAACAGACAGCTCTGCCAACTGGATCAATATTTTCATTGCCCTTGCCGTCTTTGAAGGTGGAAGTATTCGAATATCTAAATAATTTCTTTGAATTAGTAACAATACTGAATGACAAGCGTTCCAGCGAAATAATGTAACCTTCCAATATATGGGATTCAAAATCCAAGAGAGAGTTAATGACTTGTATTGGGGCATTATCCAACTTGTAGTTCCATCGAAAAATACTAACGGCGAAGTACATGGCGAAAAATGAAAAACCTTGAAACTTTTCCGTCATCGTCAACGGACCCACCAGCAAATTTAGGAACAATCCTAAGCAGTAGATCACGGATAGTACGCATTGAAACTTGAAGAAGTCAAGGTGCCGCTTTGAATTAATTTTCACAAGTCTTACCGACTTCTCGTCAAATTTGAATGGGATGCATTTGAACAAATCACATTTAAGATGTAATTTTAGCATGGGGAGAAATTGTATACTAAACATTTTTATGCGAATCAGAATACCTATCAAATAAATGTCCTTCTACAGTGATGTCGGCCGACGCACAAACTGCATTTTAGTGTTGGCAAGATGTTTGGCTGTCTTATTATTGTGTTATAATCTGTGTTAATTACGTTTCATGTCAGTAACTAAATTACATAAAGCCAGATATATGTAGGAACGAGCAATCACAAATACTAAGTTCACACTGACATTTGTTTCAAATTAACCCGATTTCATTCTTTGCATTCCATTAATTATTAATTTTCATTAACATAACGGTTTGGTGCCATCAAATTTATGCATCAGTATGTAGTTGGAATCTTAAAATTGGTTTCAGCAAATTTATATTTTACAACATGAGACAATTAGCAATAGGCTTTCTTGATTCGTATTTAGTCCGTCATTCTGTACATTTTAATGAATGCATTACGTATATTCTACTGCGACAAGTGGTAATAAATCCATTTATGTGAAATCCCTGAAGGTCAAAATTCAGAGTGTTTGGAGACTAGAATACAATAGAAAGTTTATTGCGTCTTTTAGAAATAACCTAAAACACAAGAGAGACATACTTTCATGACAAAGATTTAAATTAGAGATTTTGCATGAAAGTTAACGTTACACTCCCAGACATACACTCCAGATGTATGTCCAGTTTAATGCACTCAAATATGCATGGCAGACAGAGGATGAGGGTATTGTAGCACGGTGAGTTGTCGGAGTGGAATAGATTAGAATCCTGAGGCCCACTAGGGAATCGAAAAAGTTCCTTCTCCCAGTCTTCGGCTAAGCGGGCATGGCGAAGTACCCCCCACAGAGCACATGGGAATTGGGCCCACGTGAGAGCCTTCATTTTTGCCCCTGCCGACTAGCGACCCTCCATGATGGAAGCCAGTGTTTGGAGACAATCTCTGAAACTAAACGTCTACCCCCCAATGATTTCGAATTCTTATTCTACTTGAAATTTTGCAAATTTTAATATAGAACTTGGCCATATTCATTAGGGTCCATTTTTTGCTTGTAATCTGAAAGGAGTATTAATAACAATAATAAGTCATTCAACATCTCTATTGATGTAGATCATCAGCTGCAGAGCGAATTCCTGCTCCATTAAAGTTGAAACTTTGGGTGAACTCTTTAGATTTAGGTGTATGTCGACATGCGCATAATCTGTACTAACCATTTTTATGTGAATTTAGAATACCTTTCAAATAAGTGTCCTTCTATATTGATGTCGGTCCACGCACTAACTGCATTTTAATGTTGGCAACATGTAAGGCTGTCTTATCATTGAATTATAACATGTGTTAATTAAGCTTAATGTAATTAACTAAATTACATTAATCCAGATATACAATAAAATATTAGAAGCTCAAACTGACATTTGTATCTGATTTACCGTATGTCATTCTTCGCTTACAATTCATTATTCATAACTTAACGGATAGGATATTTTACAACATGAGACAATAATCAATAGCTTTTCTTGCATCGTAGATATTCAGCCCCTGTTCTGCTCATCTTGATGTGTGGATTACCTATACTATGAGAAGCGGTATTGAAGTGAAAACTCTGAATGAAAAAATTCGAAGTTTTTGCAAAATACAAAATACACCGTAAAATCTGAATAGCTCAACTTTCTTTATTTCAGTCCGTTCTCTGGACCAAAATTGTGTTAACTTTTATAACAAAACTGAGAAATGAAACCAATTAAAGCTAAATCGAGTTTCATAATCCTATCGTCACTTTCTTTAGAAAATACATGTAAACATGTTTCTAAGACTGATTAAGGCTAGTAACCCAACCTGTTAAAAGGTAACCTGACAAAATAAAATTAAGAAATTCTGAGGTAAATTGTATTTATAGTACAATGGCAATTTAACATAACAAGATTTGTGCAAATTCCACGTCTTTCTACATTAACTATATATCACAGACCAACTAAAACTTGTCTTATAAGTGTAAAAACTTTGTCATTTTTCATTGAATCGAATCGAATTTTTTACTGTTATTTAGCGATTTTGATTTGTAAGACAAACAGATTAAGGTTATAGAATCACATAATGCAGTTCTAACGATTCGAACCATTTAAGCAGTAGTACATTGCGGAGGTACCCGAAGGGGTTCGAATTGAAGGTCTATCAATTCAAGAGAGCCCGATCACCTTTGTAGACTTTTTTGTCTCTTCAATTTTATGCCTGCCTACAATGCATATGTAGGTCAGGCTTTGCAGCGAGAAGATATTAATACATACCCTAGAATTGACCATTCTGAAATGGTTGGTGGTGATTCGATATGTGAAATGTGAATGTAGACTATACCCATTACAGCGTGGATTCAATAAGTATAACTATACTGTCTGACCAAATTTAATATGCAGTTAAGTTATTGCATATGTACTTTCACATTTCCTCTATAACCTCTCTTACAGCCTCATCACGAAACCAACATTTAACCGAATCCTTTCTTATTCATACTTTCTGTAACAAGCTAATTTTCCGTTAATAAATATTCCAACCCTCTCACCCAACAATTACACACAGTGGATAATCATCCCATATATGCATTTTCATTATGTTTCTATTTGGTAGTTTGAAATTTGTCGGATTATATGAACACCAGCCTATGTAATTACAAGCTTTGAAAGCTATAGACTCTAAACTAGTAGATTGCGATATTTTTTATGTAAACTCAGTGACAGTGTAGTACGATGGAACGGTCTTATCAATTAGGAAGAACGTAATAATAATTTGCCATACAATTATTCATGAATTTCCATTAAAAACACCATTATACGACATGAAAAATAGCTCAATCCCTGTCAAGTGAGTTGCAATTTTTTGTCCTCTGCATTAATAAGTTTATTGTAAATTCTTCAAAATTCTTAAAACCCAAAATTTTAGTTGTGCAGATTGCTTTGCATATGTGATAAAAATTAGATAACTAGTAGGCTCCGGGTCTGAAACATTTAAAAATTACCCTGTTTAACTCTGTTCACTTTTATGTCATTGCAGATAACGGTAGAAACGATAACTAGTGATGAAATGACCCCAAAATCAACAACACCGCCCCCCTATCCCTGCCCCCTTTGCCCAAAAGCAATGTCAACAAAAAGGAATTTAAATGTGATGTGACTCAAATCCACTTCAACTTGCGCCCATATTGTTTGTTTGTTTGTTTGTTTGTTTGTTAGACGTTTATTCAAGTGTCGCAGAGCATCAGTTTTCACTGCTGACCTCACCTTCAAACAGAAATCAGACCCTGCACATGAAATTCGTCCACGGCCCCAGAACCCCTGTCCCGTGTGAACTTTGTGGGAAAATATTTCGCTCAGAATTCAGCAAGGAGAACCACTTAAAATCGGTTCACCTCAAGGAAACACAACACCCCTGTCCCTACGAAGGATGCAGAATAGCCGCAACTAGTGCAGTTCAACTTACCTTGCATTTAGAAACACATCTACCTCATAACCAGCGACAAATATTCAACTGCTTAGAAAAAACTTCCAAGAAAACCTTCCTTGCGAAAAGTTCAATGATGAGACACCGCAGAGCTATCCATGAAGACAAGGGTAAATTTCATTTATTTACAGAAAATCCCGTCTAAAAATATGACAACCCACTGCCCCCATTACGACAAAGTAGCTGATGATAAAACTCAACTCAAATGTCACATTCTGACCCACACCTTGGAAAAGGATTCCCCTGTCCTGAATGTGGGAAGCTGTTTGCCCGTAAAGGAAGTATGAAAAACCATCTCAAGCTTGTTCACGGGGACAAATCCATGCTGACAATGCATTACTGTTCACAATGCTCAAAATCCTTCCGAACAAAGTGGCAGGTTGTCCTTCATGAGCGAAACCATTTAACAAAAGAGGATCGGGAAAAATTCAAAAGATTTCCATGTTTTCTCTGCTCTAAAGCCTTTGAATCACTGCCGAACCTCAACGTTCACATTTATAAAGTACACACGTCCAAAAACTCGAAAGCCTTCCTTTGTACAATATGCAACAAATCATTCGACAACAAGGATTACCTTTACCGCCACAAATGGGCAGTACACGACAGACGAGGGCAGAAAAAGTGCTATTTTTGTAATAAATGGACTTCATATATCAACACGCACATGGGGACGCACACAACTGAGAAACCATTCAAGTGCTCCAAGTGCGCAAAGGAATTCATCTGGTCGTCTGGTTTAAAACGGCACGTCGGCTTGTGCCATGTCAAAGATGAAATGAAGCCAAGGTGGAAATGTGATGGCTGCACTGCCGTCTTTAGGTCAAGACAAGGATTGCAATTCCATTTTCAAGTTAAACATTTGGGAATTCTGCGATTCCTATGCAATTTTTGTTCAAAGCGTGTTTCAACTAGGAGGGACCTTGAGGATCATATTCGATTGCACACAAAGGAAATTCCATTCCGTTGCTCTGTGAATGGTTGTCAGTTTCATTCAAATAGCCTATCAAATCTTGGTGCCCACATGAAGAGGAATAGCCACCGGAGTACACCCTGGGGAATATGTTTCTTTTGCTCTGAAAAAAACTGTAAAGAAAATCATTGTTTTGATAAGGCGGCCGGTATGTATTCCTGCCCAAAGTGTGGGAAAATGGTCAAGCAGAAGAGTTATCTTGTATTACATGTAAAACATCATGATCCAACAACGTGGAAAAAGTGTTACTTTTGTCTAAAGTTTCGCACACACATGTCCCGACATTTGACTGTTCATACGATGGAGAAGAGACACCCATGAGTCCAATTGGGAAGTACTTTTGAAATACATTACAATTACAATCGCTTTACATTGTTGACTCATCTACACTTTTGGTTGATTGGTTTATTTTCTCAAGTTGAGCAGCAGGTTGCATAAAGAAGAACTGATGAGCTGATATCGTTAATTAATTAGGGAAAGATAAAAGAATAAAATATAGATAGAAATATAATTTAGGTAAAGAATGTAATAATGTATTAACAAGAGATGGTACTCAATTACTCGCTTGGATAAAGACTTAACAATTTTAGAGAACTGTTGGGATACTTCCTATAATCATTGTTTAGTAGGCTTGTAATTGCTTGTGTGATAGATTTTTTATATCGGGATGTGCATTTATTATTATGTGCAAAGTATACTTACAGCATTACCTAAATCCAAAGAAAATTTTGCCGGGACGTGGAAGATAGAAAAGAAAGCTACCAACTATTTGGTGACACAGTTTCATGATCATATTTAAGCATAACACTGACCATACATAGTGGTTTAAAAAGTTTTATAATTCACCAACTCCAAACAAATGTAATTTATTAGGGCCATTCCGTAATCATGCTCCCGAATCCCGATTGTATCTAAGATTCAGCATGTTGCTGAGTACAATAATGACTTTACAGTTTACGGAAATTCATATACAGTAAGTATTTTAGCAGACATCCTAGCTCAAGCCTAATGGTGCCTGAATATTGTACTGCCAAACTTGAAAAAATTGTTTAGAAATTACTTTGCTTTTTACCAGCGGATGTAAAAAAGTCGTGATGATATGAAGGCCAATTCTTATTAAGTATACTTGATGGTCTCTAATAAACTGATTTAAGACACAAATGTTTGTATTTTTATTGTGAATCGTAGTGATACTTAAACAAGTCATAAAAATCAAAACCCAAATGAATGAAACTCTGTAAAATCATGTAAAACATTCGAGCCTTGAATTAACATAAATATATCAAGTAATTATAGTTTTGTGCTCGTTCAATCAACCATTCCGGGCCAAGTATTTTATTGTTTTTTTTTCTCTCATAATAAAATAAAACGAAACTGGCAAACAATTACAGGATAAGATTTATTTCATTGTATCAAACAGCCTTACATCTAAAACGTTTCGGATTGCAATCACACATCCTAAGATTCAAGCATTTCCGTCGTCAATTCGGTTCGCCTAAGGATTACCTAACTGTGTTATGTGGATGTTAATGTTTCTCTATGTACTATCAAAATCACTACGATAGACCGCAGTGAGTATTCCCTCCATATGCGAAAATCCAATTCAAGTAAGTAAGTAATGTGATTAACACAATTTGTAATGATATCCACGTAAAAGTCATGTCATATAAGTTTCACTCTGCGGAACGTGCAATCGACCATTCTGGGGTTGCATTTTGTTTTTTTTTGTCTTCATTGCAAAACGAAACGAAATTAGTAAACTACTTATTACAGAAAAATATTTATTTCATTAGATCACAAAGCCGTAAATTATTTTAAAACGCTTTGCAATCAACTACCTCAAAATTCACGTTTTTTTTAAAAAGTGCTCTACCGTCGTCAATTAGTTCCATCATGGGACTAATGTTAATATGCCAATGTTACGATTTCGACCAGCGATGACTTTATTTCCTCTTATGTATAAAAATTAGCAACATGGTGTGATTAAGGCAAAAATTATTTTTCATGAATTTGCCAAATCACTTAAAGCCTTATTAACATTACAGACAACCTTTTAAAAACTAACCCTACAAGATAAAATTTAAAAAATTCTTAGCTGCGTGCACCTGTGCAATATAGCATATATTTTAACATAATAACCTCAGATTTGTGCAAATTCCACGTCTTTGTATATCAACTATATACCAAAACCCAACTGAAACTGACCTAATATAAAAACTTTCCCACGTTTCGTCCGACCGAATTGATTTTTTTTACTTTTATGCGTAAGATCTAACAGCTCCAGGCTATGTATCGTGTATTTTAAACCATTCAAGCAATAAGTTCTGACCACGGTACCCGAGAGGGATCGAATTGAGGGTCCATCAATTCCAGATCACCTCCGTAATAAACTTTTTTGTCTCTTTAATGTTATCGCTATAATGCAATGCACAGCTTGGGCTTCCAAGGTACACAAATGTTTCTAGGAGAAGGTATTTATTTTGCTATACATATGCTTACCTCACTTAGAATTGACCATTCTGCTTGATTAAAAGGGTACGGTAGGTTTATTCCCTCACATTTCACATGGTGAAAGGGTTAGTGGTGTTGCGGTATGTGAAGTAAATTGTATACAAATACATACATTACAACGTATTCCATACTAAATATAACTATACTGTCTGACCAAAGTAAATATGCAGCTATTCGATACTTTTACATTTCCTTTATAATAACCTCTCTCAAATCCATTTGACGAATCCAACATTTAACCAAATCATTTCTTATTCATACTTTCTGTAATATAAAATAGTTTTCCGTTAATAAATATTGCAACACTCTCAACCAACAATTACACAAAGTGAAACATGTTATGAATTTTACATTACGTAGTTGGTACTTTGAAATTTGTTGGATTTGGTAAATAATACAAGGCTAATTACAAGTTTTGAAAAGAGAAGGATGTAAACTCTGCAGTTTGCCATATTTGTATACGTGTTAATCAAGTACAATCTGGATTCAGTGTGTTGAAACCATCTCTTCAATGAGGAATAACGTTGTTTACCACGCCATTATTCATTTCCATTAATCAATAACTGAGCAGTTTCCTCAATACTTATAGTCACTTCAAGTCTCATGTTGGTCAATTAAAACAACACACAGTCGATATAGCATTAGATGACATGGAGAACAGTTCAATCTCAGCCAAGTAAGTTGCAATTTTTTGTCCTCCGCATGAAAAAGTTTATTCTAAATTCTTACAACCCATAGTTGGTGATAAGAATTGGATAAATAAAGGCTTCGGGTCCGAAACATTTAGAAATTGCCCTTTTTAATTCTGTTCACTTTTTTATGTCAAAGCAGATAAGAGCAGAAACGATAACCATTGATAAAATGAGCCCAAAATCAACAAAACCTATCCCCTTTCCCTGCCCCCTTTGTCCGAAAGTAATGTCAACTAAAGGGAATTTAAAGGTGCACTTGACTCAAATCCACTCCAACTTGCGCCCATATCGCTGTAAAAATTGTGACCTCACCTTCAAACAGAAAACAGGGCTGACCCTGCACATGAAATTCCTCCACGGCCCCAGAATCCCTGTCCCGTGTGAACTTTGTGGAAAAATGTTCCGCTCAGAATTCACCAAGGAGACCCACCTAAAATCAGTGCACCTAAAGGAAACACAACACCCCTGTCCCTACGAGGGATGTAGAATAGCCGCATCTTGTGCAAGTCAACTTAACTTGCATTTGGAAACCCATCTACCTCAAGACCAACGACAAACATTCAACTGCTTAGAAAAAACTTGTAAGAAAACTTTCTTTGCAAAATCTGCAATGACCAGACACCACCGAACTTTCCATGAAGACAAAGGTAAAGTTTATTTATTTACAGAAAATCCGTCTCAAAATACAGAGCATATCCCAGCCTCCTAAAGAAATTTTTGAGACGATATGTAAGGAATACGCAGTGCAACGAAATTGGAATCGGTTTGCTTAATGTTAAAAAGCAACTCAAGAAATAGTTAATCATTTTTTGGGGACCGAATTTTTCAAAATAAGTGTGATAAAAAAGAACTTAGACGACGTTAATTTTTTAAATCTTTGAGTCAATTTTTTATTTCACCGTTTCGACGTACGGCGTATGACTGCATTTTCTTCCTTTGCCACGCTGTGAATGCTTCTCGGGTTTTCCAAATTGTTTTAGTCATGAATCATGGAGTCGCTTTTTAAGTTTCTAAAGCTTTCCGCAATGGGTTGGTTTTTATAAGAAACTCTAGTCCCATTGCTTTGGCTTATATTGTTTTACTTTCAATGAACAATTTTTAAAATTAATTCCAAATAAACTTCATCTGTTGAAAGTCCTCACATAGACGATTTGGCTTTTTTCGAATTCAAATCATTGAAAAAACGAACGGCTGTTAGTTGACACCAAGGGTTATCACATAGGGCAGGTGAATCAGCATATGTAGGTAAGAAAAAATCCTAAAAATGTCTTCTGAAGGATGGGACATGCTTTGTATAACAACGATATGAATATATTAGTAATAACGATATGAATAATTGCTTAAAGGTTTGCACTGCTCACATTGTTCAAAGTCCTTCCAGACAAAGACAACGGTTATGCTTCATGAACGAAGCCATTTATCAACGGAGGACAGAAAGAAATTCAAAACGTTTTCATGTTCTCTCTGCTCAAAATCGTTTGAAGCATGGAAAAATCTCAACATTCACATTTATAAAGTACACACGTCCAAAAACTCGAAAACCTTCCTTTGCACAAAATGCAACAAATTATTCGACAACAAATATTACCTATACCAGCACAAACGGGCAATACATGATAGACGAGGGCATAGAAAATGCTATTTTTGCGATAAAATGATTTCAAAAATGACTACGCACATGGGAACGCACACAACTGAGAAACCGTTCAAGTGCTCAAAATCAAAATGTCGCAAAAAATTCATCTCGTCCTGCGATTTAAGGCGGCACGTCTACCTTTGTCATGTCAAAGAAGAAATTAAGCCAAAGTGGAAATGTGATGACTGCACGGCCTTATTCAGGCAAAACACGGATTGCGAGTCCATTTTCAAGTTAAACACTTAAAAATTCTGCGATTTCAATGCAATTTTTGTTCAAAGCGTACTCCAACCAAGAGGGACCTTGAGAATCATATTCGTTTGCACACAAAAGAAATTCCATTCCGTTGCTCTGTGAATGGTTGTCAGTTTTATTCAAACGTTCTATCAAATCTTCGTGCCCACGTGAAGAGGAATAGACATCGGAATACACGCTGGGGAATATGTTTCTTTTGCTCTGAAAAGAACTGTAAAGAGAGGCATTTTTTTGACACTGATACTGGCATGTATTGCTGCCCAAAGTGTGGGAAATTGATCAAGGGAAAGAGTCATTTTACAATACATGTGAAAAATCATGATCCAACAACGTGGAAAAAGTGTTACTTTTGTCTAAAATTTCGCACACACATGTCCCGACATTTGACTGTTCATACGATGGAAAAGGGACACTCGTGAACCCCGTTGGGAAGTACTTTAAAGTACCCCAATTGCAATTGCGTCACATCAATGATTCATCGCTACTTACATAACTACTATAAGACTAGTGATGTATGAAATTTTATAATTTTCCAACTCCAAGCAAATTTAATTGACATTTTTTAAGACCATTCAATAATTCTGCCCCGATTTTAAAGTTTGAAATTATAATCAATATTGTTGTTGAAGAGTACAGTAATGACTTTGCAGGATATGGAAAGAAAAATATATATTCGTATTTTTGAAGACGTCTTGTCCTAGCTCAAACCTTATGGTGCTTGAATTTTGTCTGCAAGATTTCAAAAAATTCTTTAGAAATTATTCGGTTGTAAAAGTCCTGAGGATAAAGGGCAATTCTTATTGATTATGGTATAAAATTCTTTAGTAAATTAATTTAGGGTATAGAAATGTTTGCATTTATTTTTATTGTGAATAGTAGTGATGCAGATTATGTAGAAGTAATAAAAATCAAAACCTTTGAAAACCCATATAACGCTGTAAAACATTTGTCCAAGTTCAAGTTCAAGCTCAATTAAACTTTATTCGAATGTAAATGGAAGTCAGTTTTATAAAACTGGTTTGCATCCCACAACACAATGGCTAAATAATTTAAAACAGAGCCAACTAAACTAATGTAATTGCATAAATATAGAAACTTTGTAATATTTGTGTAATGTGTTTATGTATCTTCTTGAAATAATACTATGCGATTTTTCGAATGTTGATTTGACAGAAACGTCTCTAATAATTATGGTTATTGTTCTCGTTCAATCCGACCATTTTGGACACAGCATTTTAGTTTTTTTTATCATAAAATGAAACGGAAGTGGCAAACTATTATTGAGCAAAATATCTCATTAGATCAAACAGCCATGAATGTAAAACGTTTTGCAATGCAATCAGACATCTCAAATTCCAGCATTTCCAAAATTCTCCTTCGACAATACTGTCGTCGTTTAGATCCCTGATAGGATTAACCTTGTTATGTGGATGTTAATACTTCCACTTAACGATTTAACTTAATGATTTAACTTCCCTGCATTGATATCAAGTGGCTGTGCAATTCTCTTATTTTCTTATATAACCTGTTTTAATTACGTTTAATTGAATTTACTAAATGACATTAACCTAATTACATTCAGCAACGAAGAAAACAATATTATAAGCTCACATCGATATTCGCATCTAATTACATAATACTTGTATTTCGTATGTCATTCTTCGCTTTCCATTCAATATTTATAACTTAATGGGTAGGTGCTGCCATCCAGATTAATTGAAAGATTAACTCTGTTAGGTTGGTGCTAATATTTCAATCATTGCTGACCTTTCTGGATAAGAATTAGCGCCATGGTTTGATTAGTGCAAAAATTCTGAATGACAACAGGAGTCCCCTTGTCAATGAAATTTGATCCGAACCTTACTTTCAAAGGTAGAAAAGATCTGATCTGACGTTTGATAACTCGGGTTGATCCAAGTGGCATTGCCCTGATTTCCAAGAATAGCAGTAAATTTTGAGAGGCGTTATGCACAAAGGATGCCAAAGTTACGACCAAGATATTGATTATCACCGCATTAAGCGCCATGACTGGGAATAACAAAAATCCAGGCATTGGTATATCCGGATGATGCTTTATACATACAAACTGCAATACAGCTTGCATCGCTGGAACAGAGAACAGGATAATTGGTGTGATTTGATGCATAAGATATTGGTTGAACGATTTTTCCAGTATTTGAATTTCTCGATACAGCTGAATACACCCGCCTCTATCACATCGAGTTGTCATCAACGTTACCTTACTGCAGCAAACACAGAAATCAAATTATGTAATGTTGGGGAATTATGCAAATTATGCTATGGAAGTATAAGCAATTTGGAAAACAATACCTGTCCAGTACTCGAATGTACTTTAGAATGCACACAATGCCCACAAAGAAAACGTAAAACACCCATGTACTACCAGAGTAGAGCATGTGCCATCCCATCCAGGTTTCAAACAATTGAATGACCAATTGTAGTCCACGCTGATGCCAGACATTCGTTTCCTGCACGGCCTTGCAATTGGACAGCATAGATAACATGTACGGCGGTGTACATGGCTGGTAGAGCAGCAGTAAGACTTGGAATTGCAGCAAAGGCATTCCCGCAATAGAGAGTTCTGTTAACCGGAAAAAGATTTTCATTGTTCTATCCGTCTTGAAAGGTGGAAGTTTTTGAATATCTAGATATTTCTTCATGAATTACGAATACAATTGAATGATATTCCTTAACGCGAAATAATTTAACCTTTCAGAATGTGGAATTCAAAATCCAAAATGGAGTTAATGACTTGGATGGGGGCCTTATCCAGACTGTAGTTCCATCGAAAAATGGCAACGGCCAGCAAATTTAGGAACAATCCTAAGCAGTAGATCACAGATAAAACGCATTGAAACTTGAAGACGCCAAGATGATGCGGAGAATTACTTTTCACAAGCCTTGATGAATTTTCGTCAAATTTGAAAGGGATGCACCTGAAAGCATTGCAAACCTTAAGACGCAACTTAAGCAAGTGGAGAAATTGTGTACTAAACATTTTTATGCGAACCGGAATATCTGACGAATAAGTGTCCTTCTATATTGATGTCCTACCACGCACTAACGTCATTTGAATGATGGCGATATATGACTCTCTTATCATCGTCTTATGTATTTCATTTAATTTAATTGACTAAATTTAAAATAAAGGCGTCCATCTTACGACAAAGCAAACCTAATCATCGCTTTCCGTTTATTATTCATAACTTAATCAGTACGTGTCTCAAATTCGGTAAAGTTCTCTGTAGAACTTAATGCAAGTATAAGCATTTGATTCCAGTTATTGGAAATTAAATATTACATTGTACAAAATGCAGTAAGAATCGATACACAAGCAATATTTCTGATACCATCCTTTCATCGCATTAAGTACAATCGCAACAATCGGAGATGGAACATGAATTGTTAAACAGCGACTTTGTATTTAACTCTATAAATCGACAAGCTCTGAAACACTTTGACTCAAACATACCTAGTGCGAACAAAGAATACTTCAAATGTGACACACATTTTTGATGATGGTGCAGTATGGGGTGTAACGAATGAACAAATTCGATCACATTATTATGTCGAGAAGAAGAGCTACCCTGACCCATGCTAGAGTTTGTCCATTATATTTAGCCCCAAACTGGGGTGTCACATTTTCAAAAGAATTTTGAGGTTTCCAAATGCATAACCATAGTCCTACGCCCTTGGGTGGATTTCCCCACCGAAGCGTTGATGCCAGACATTCGTTTCCTGGACTGCCTTGCAATTGGACAGCATGGATAGCATGAACGGTGGTGTGCATGGCTTGTAGAGCAGTAATAAGAACTGAAGCAATGGCATTCCCGCAAGGAATAATATTTTTCGAGCAATTAAATGGATGGATTTCAGCAATTAAACTCACGAAACTAAGCATAGATGCAATTCCCGCAATAGACAGTTCTATTCATCTGAACATAAACATTGAATTTATTGAATATATTCAATTGGGATAAGACCAAATACAGTATCTGGTGGATTATGTATACACTGATGGAGGGAAATTGAAAAACTGTGGATCAAACTCCCTAAATATTTTCAATCCGTATTTATTTAATCGTATTGATACGTAAACAAGTAGGACAAATCAAAACCCATTGAATTCCTCTATAAAGCCCTTCATTGTGAATCTTATCAGAATAAAGGTATCAGTTTTTTCGAACCTTTAGTCGACAATTTAGTTACAGTTGGGAGCACACAAACCAATATTCTATAACATCACGCTGATGTTCCCATCTAAGTAATCGTTTGCCATTCTTAACTTTCTTTTAAATATTCATAACTTAATGAGTAAATGCCATCTATATCGGCCATTATCGGTATGTTGAACTTTAGTATTGATATAAACAATAGCTTTGCAGATCTATTCATTATCATTTCTACCTGTAATCTCCCAATGCCTTCATCTCCTTGAATGAACTTAATAAATACAATTGGACCAGGCCGGAACAGAGGGTAGAAATTGGTTGATTAAAAATTTAGCTGTTGACATCTACCTACTTTAGCAGATTGTCTTAACAATTTGATGCTCTGAAGATAATCAACAGATTTGAACGTGTATTCACTATTATCGCTACCTTTAGTGTAATAATAATATATTATTAAATGAATTTAGTAAGAGAAATCGGGGTTACCCGGAGAATGGAAATTGGTTGATTACAATTTTAGTTGTCTATTGTCGGGGATAGCATTCCCCAACTACCATCAACATGATGGAACCCAACCATAAACCAAAACCCCCGAGCATCACTC
>JAQIWQ010000437.1:0-16883 GCA_034695825.1 Folsomia inoculata
TCATCCATAACCGTTGGCGGGGAGACGCATCCCATTTTCAACATTGTTTCCAGCTCCTCGGGGAAATGTCTTACGGTAAAGTATGGTGGAACACACAACGGGAATACGGTGAATCAGTTCAAATGTGGCGGTGCTGCTGGAACTCCAAACCAGCAGTGGTATAGATATTGGGTGAGTAGTGATTTACGAGTCAGAACTATGTATTTGTGATATATGGTGACATGTATCAAACTCTTGACATTTTTGTACACTTTTCTACGTGTTTTTAAAAAAAAAATTTAAATTTTAGCCGGGCAAAAGTGTCGATTATTTCAACCTGGTGGGCACGCAAAGTAATAAATGTTTGACGGTGAAAGGAATGGAAACTGGGAACAAGGCAGGCGTCGTCATCTACGATTGCAATGAGGAGTCCAATGAGATGTGGACTTTGATGTGAAAACGTCAACAAAATTTTGAAAATGAGGAATATTTTAATGTTAGTTTGTTTAAAACAGTTAATTTGAAACAATATATTGGAAAAAAGGTCTACAAACTTGGGATGGGTTTGTTTTGTTCGTCCTCTTCATATTTGTATTAGTTCTACCCATACATATCAGCTACCCCACAGAAATGAAGCTTTAACAATGCAACTAATTGGACCCCATTAATTTGCAGTATTCACCATTTGGTTATGAATGATTATGGCAGCAATTTGCCTTGCCATACTTGAATTCAAGAGAAATGCTCCATACTATTACTAAACACAAAGGGAGTGAGGCTAGAAACATGATGTATGGTTTTATTATAGGTTTATTTGTTCTATTATTTGCACTGTTAATTTGTAACACGCAAACCATGCGAAAGTTTCAAAATATTCACAATACTTTGAAATCAATATTTGGTGAACAATGAAGTGAAATATGAAAAAAGGACGAGCGAAATGCATTTCAATGTAATATCCACCACTTGCAGAAACAAACATTCGATGAAAATTATCGGCCTTAAAGTTTGAAACCCAATTTGAAGTTGGTTTTGTCCATCAACGATTAAGCTTCATGTTCAATTCAGTCTTTTATTGCTATGAAGCAATGTCGAAATATACATTCACGGTTTGAATAGCTGTCCTGTCATCGGAAGACATTCAACTTTTCAGCAAGAAATGTGGAGGAATATTTTTCCAAAATCGTAAAAACTCGACATTCCAACTTTGGATTTTACACATACCCATCTTTGTTTCTGCAAAATGTACATTTTCGTAGCATTTATTTTTATAAGTCTTGAGGCATGCGGTTACAGTTCGCAGTACCCGGAAGGCACGTTGAATTTTCCCGCAGAAATTAAACTGTTACAGGCCCTTGGTAAATACGTAGGGTTGCCAAAAGTGATAATTATACTGACGTTATCCACACGTTATCCAGACCATTCCGAACTTTCTCCAGCTTCGCAGAATGCCCTCATCGCATTGCAAACATCTCAAGTAAATTTTAATAAAAGTATAAACACCCGCAGCTTCATCACAAAATTAAATTCAGCAGTAATTAAGCATTACATTATTATACCACATTCAATAATTAAATTGATGAGTTCTTTAGAATTATCCGACATTTTATCCGATTCTGTTCTAATTGTAGTTCAAGACGGGTTGTTGCGTATTGAAAACTTGAATCAAAACTACTTTCCACAGTTTACATTCCTGCTAAACTCTACTGGAAGGTATCGATTATGTCACTTTTGTGCAAATCTCTACCACCATTCGTGGACAACCCTTGACTACATCAATATTACTAGTAAAGACGCTTTTTTAAAACAAAAACATTTTCACGCAGCACCTTTGATTATTAAAAACAGCGGAGCAGAGGATTACGAAATGCCAAAGTCTTGGCTTGAACCAAAGAACCAGTTCAAGCTGGGTTTAACCCGCTTCATTTCAGCGCAAATTCACCAGAGCCTTAACGTATCAGTTCAATTTTCAGCGCCACATGGTGCGTCAGTTCAGTTCTGGGTGATTACAGATTCTAATCATAAAGGAATTTGTACATTTGTTAGTTTCGGAGAGGCGATGGAAGCCAAGTTTCTTACACGACGAGATACGCTTCACTTTGATTGGAATTGGATCAAGGGTCCGTATGATTGTAACATGTTAGCAATCTGCAGTGCAGTTTGCCTTTTCATGTCATTTTCCTGGTATAAGATTCTGAAATTTGACGCTAATGATGTAGAATTGAGTTTTTTGAGCTCATTTGAGCTGGTTCTGAGAATGGTGTTGGAACAACACTTGGGGACCTTACCATCAAGCTCAATACCATTTCGCATCTGTTTTACATCTTGGCTCTTGTTCTGTATTGTTGTCACCGAAGCTTATAGAAGTGAAATTGTCAGCCATTTTATTAAACCGACATTTCTTAATGGTCCAGAAACTTTTGAAGATTTGACAACTACGCCGGGGAAGAAATTCTACACATATGGACCTTTACCACTCACCAGAAACGTGACAAATTGTTCCGCATTGCGTAACAATGTCAAAACAGTATTTGAATTGGAAGTACTGGCGAGAAATCTATCAAAGCATAAGGATATCTTAAAACAATTGGTATTTTGTGAATCCATGGTGCACAATTTGTACGACGCCTACAAACGACTATTGACTACTGGAGATGCATTTATTCATGATAATATACAGCTGAAAACAATTATGGATTTGGGAGAAGAGGGACAGTTTCAAATGTCGAAGGATTCGATCCCCAAATTCTTTTATCATGCTGTAGTAAATAATATTTATAGCACATACATACTGCAACTATTAAGGAGATTGCTTAATACCGGTTTTATTTATAGGCATTTAGAAATTGAATACAATCAGTATAAATTGGTCATGAAGAATACCATAGGCTTGGGTAATAATAATAATGAGCCAATTAATTTTCATAATATTAATGTATCACAAACTGGTAGCCGGATACAATTATCGCTTTCGCATTGTAAAACCCTTTTCCTATTAACGTTAGGAATGTACGTAGCTGCGATTTCACTTTTTGCATTTGAATACCTTGGTAGGAGAGAAATCAGACAAGGGCGGGAAACTGCGAAAGTTGACCGTTTAGGAAAAATTTACGATTACCGACTCATTTTTGTACAAGATCGCTAGACGGCAGAAGCTGTATTTGGCTCAAAATAAGAAGCGATTATAAAGCAATTGTGAAGTGGAGTTGCATAATTGGTTGGTGGGTTCAAAACTTAAAGTTTTCCAAGGGGATCCATATTTCTGTAAAATATAATCACTTAAAATTGTAAACCTTACTTAAGGATGTAATTACCATCCATCCTGTGCATTAATTCGAAATGATTTAGTTATGGCTTGTAGTTTAATAACTAAAATAATGAAGGCAATGTAAACTTAATACTGACTAAGATAAGGGAATTCATACAATGTATTGTGTACATAGATAAAAACAAACCAAATTTCAAAACTGAAGCCTTACTGAAGGGAATTCATTAAAATTAGCAGGCATAGTGTTTATTATTGGGATAATTGTGTAAACATTACACTTAATCTGAACAGATCATATATCATTTGAATGAAACAAATCTTATTACTGGTAAATACATTTAGATCAACTTTTGTACACAGTGGAATAAAATGTTTCAAACTACAAACTTGATATTGATTCCGCTCAACTATGATGCACGTGCAAAAAGAATGGAAGCAATTCTCTACAATTTGTGGCCAATTGTCTCCCAGCGATTAAAACTTTCTCCCCTTCAATTTAATCGGTTCCAACTTGACAAATGCAGCGTAACAAGTCTGAAATTGCTTCACGATTCATATTCGCAGCAAAAATTGCACTCTCTTCTTGTCTCATGTGTAGAATTGAGCATTGCAGGATAAACTTAGTTCTTTTACCGTTCGCCACGAAAATACTTACAACGGTTGATCGCATATGAAAACCCAACCTGACCCAAAATGGGTCGAATCTTGAAAGATTTGGGTCAGGTTCTCAGGAGACTCCTTCCCACAACATGTAAAAAACACGACCAAAAAACCGATCCCGGAATCCTCATCAATCGCACGCTACACAAAATTTCCACATATTTCCAAAGGAAGGGTAGAGAAAGTCAATGAATTTACTGAAATGTATTCTGCTGCTGAAATTATGCCTACGCCTACGCCTACGCCTATGCTGAAATTATTGTACTTGTATAATAATTAAAACATGTCGACCACTGCAAATGTCAATTTATTTTCTCGATGACGCAGTGATCATTATCAAAATACCTATTATTACCGTTAAATGAAACGCAATAATATTGTTGTTTTGGCTGTTGATTTCAATTATCTGAATAACAGAAAGGTACGATGGAACATTATAGAAGGAATATTCAATGAGTGATTGATTAGTTAGATTTACGACGTAAAGAAAGGGTTAAATACCGAAACCAAATTTCTTCTTTAATCGGTTTCTTAATTGTAGTTTTTATAAACTCACTCCATCCACCCACAGTCTGAATCAGATCGTGGTACTAAAATGCTGTCTTCAATTTGTACTCCGTACTTGAAACTCCACTTTCTTTTCGTAGAGAAATTGAAATGTATTAATTAAACAATCTTCTGTTGATTTCATTATCTCAATAACTAAATGGAAGGAAAGGAATATTAAGGAGTAAACATATTATGTGAGTGATTGATTACTTTGATTAGAACAGACATATACGTGCAGAATAAGTAGATTCCGATTCCGAAATAGACACCGAAATCAATTTCCTTCTCCAATCGTTGTCTTAAATTTAGTTGGTATTAAAATCAACCAATCCTCTATCTAAATCGTTGCTAAGAAAATGTTGTCTTCAATTTTTATTCCGCACTTGAAACTCCACTTTCGTTTTGGAGACAAAATGAAATGTCTGTATTATACCTGGGATCCCACCTCCCACAAAGTCATCCCTTCACGGAAAACTCGATTAGTTCAAGTCGGAATTCTGCTCCATCTTTGCTACGTCGCATTCCCACTACTTTTAAATGACCATTCGAAGGGAACCATAACGGAAAAGCTCATAGCAACACTCTTCACCCTTTGTCATGTTAATGGACTTCTGTTCCGTTGCGAGTGGGGAGCATGCACTGAAACGATTGAATTAATGAACATTATTACGCAGAACGGACGTAAGAATAAGAATATTTAAATGAAATGCGAAAACTAAAAAAAACAAATTTGTAGATTCCTCAGGAAAGTCCTCAACATGGTCCAACAGAGTTCAGAAGCTACTTATTCACCTGGTCTTCAGTGCAATGCACAGTGTGTGCGTTATCGGACCCATAGCCGTGGGATTCTTGATAATTTCCAACCCGTCCCAACCTCCATTTATTGGATCGGTCTTACTACCCTTGACACAATATTTGGAACCATTCCGTAGTTCAATCCTTGCATATTTTCTGCTAAGGGTTTCAATCTTTGCTTTAGATGTCGGATTCATGGTCGTTCTTGCAGTTAGTTGCGGCCATTACGCTGTATACGTTATGGTGGCGGGTATTCTACGTTTGTGGGAAAAGTCTGCATCTGTCCTCAATTCCAAAGAGTGGGGAAACCATACTGAGAAGGAATTTCGTCAGCTTCAAGTTCTGGAGAAACTGCTCAACTTGTGCATTCGAGGCAGAATTTTCCCAACAATGGCAACTGCACTTCCGTGTGTTCAGATTCTGTGTGGCGTTGCATTCATCAAACTAAGGGATACACTGGACACCGTTCCCTTATTTTTTATAACCATGCTTTTGTTTGAAACGTTCATTTTCAACATGCTATATTTTTCAGGAGCTAAGCAAATATTCAGCAAAAGTAGTGATTGGCTGATAAAGATGAGGGGAAGGAAGAGGAAGGAAGAAAGGAAGGTTTTGAGGTCAATGATGCCATTGAGGGTGTGGTTCGGAAGTAATTTTGTGGACCGATCCACTCCACTCGTCGTGCAGCAATTCTGCTCCGTTCAAACTGCTAATTTGATTCTGCTCATGTAAACACTCACTCAGATATACAACTAAGGGTAGGCTAGATATGATTTCACTATTGGTAGGATAGTAGGATTACATTGTTGGTGTTGGAGGGACAAAATACATTTTATCATTGTCTCCTTAAAGTTAAACATGTTCATATAAAAGGGCATAAGTAGGTACACAGCGTCATTCTTTTCAATGTTTTTGGTAATTATATCAGGGTATTTTAAAAGTATGTCTTAGTTATGTTTGTTTAAATAGCTTAGAATAAGTTTAGTTTTGGGTTTTAAAATGTCTGTTCTAGCTATGTTTTTTTATTTTTCTTCCTATATCTGAAACGAACCAGATCCTTATTCTGCTTACTACTTAATTGTCCTTAGCACTCTAAAACTTTTCTCATATTATAGAATCTCCTATTTGGCTTACTTTTATGCTTATTCATAACGGCATCATCTCATGTGAATGTACTGACCATCTTTTTAGTATCTTGTAAAGTCGGTTGAGAAATTCCCTTGTGCTGAGAAGATCCAAAGATGTTGTGATTTTGTTGTTGGGGGTGCGACGTCCTGTGTTGTGGATTTGTGGATGTGAAGGTTGAGAATCGTCCACGGGAAATGCCTCTAGGTGTGTGGTTGTTTGAAGTTCTCCCTCGTTGCATATTGATTGATGACTGGTGGTACATTTTCCCTGAAGGGTAGTGGATATTATTCCAATATCGGTTATTTAATGGCGATGGTTGTCTTGTCGATTTTCACGAGAGGTAGGTAGGATGAAAGATTTGGGTCGAGGTTTCTCTCCAAGACACGTAAAAACACGACCAAGAAACCGACCCCGGAATCCTCAATCGCACATTCCGCAAAATTCCTACATATTTCCGAAGGAAGGGTAGAGAAAATCAATGAATTTACAGGAATATGCTGAAAGTATTGTATTTGTGTAATAATTAAAACATGCCGACCACTGCAAATGTCAATTTATTTTCTCGATGAGTTAAACGCTGTGATCATTATCAAAATACCGTTAAATGAGACGCAATAATATTGTTGTTTTGGCTGTTGATTTCAATTACCTGAATAACTGAAAGGTACGATGGAACATTATAGAACGAATATACAATGAGCGATTGATTAGTTAAATTTACGACGTAAAGAAAGGGTTAAATAAATGGAATCACCGAAACCAAATTTCTTCTTTAATCGTTTTCTAAATTCTAGTTTTTATTCCATCCACCCACAGTCTGAATCAGATCGTGGTACTAAAATGATGTCTTTAATTTTTACTCCGTACTTGAAACTCCACTTTCTTTTCGGAGAAAAATTAAAATGAATTAATTAAACAATCTTCTGTTGATTTCATTATCTCAATACCTAAATGGAAGGAAAGGAATATTAAGGAGCAAATATATTATGAGTGATAGATTAGTTAGATTAGAACAGACATAATAGGCAGGCAGAAGTAATTAAATAAATAGATTCACCGAAATCAATTTCCTTTTCCAATCGTTTCCTTAAATTTAGTTGGTATTAAAAACAATCGATCCCTTGTCTGAATCCTTGCAAAGAAAATGCTGTCTTCAATTTTTATTCCGCACTTGAAACTCCACTTTCGTTTTGGAGACAAAATGAAATGTCTGTATTATACCTGGGACCCCATGTCACAAAAGGTCATCCCGTCACACAAAACACGTCTTGTTCAAGTCGGAATTCTGCTCCATCTTTGCTACATTGTTTTCCCACTCCTTCTAAATGACCATTCTAAAGGAACCACAACGGAAAAGGTCATCGCAACCCTCTTCACTGTTGCTTATGTTACAGGACTTCTTCTCCGTTGCGAGTGGGGGTCATCGGCTGAAACCATTGAACTAATGAACTTTATTGCACAAGGCAAGGCACGTAAGAATTGTACATTCGTAAACGAAATTCGGGAATTTAATAAAAACACAAATTTGTAGATTCTTCAGGACAGTCTTCACCATGGTCACGTTCAGTTCAGAAGATAATGATTCACCTGGTCTTTAGTTTAATGCATTGTGTCTATGTTATCTCACCTGTAGCCGTTGGATTCCTGATATTTTCCAACCCGTCTCAACCTCCATTTCTGGGATCGCTCTTACGACCTTCGAAAGAATTTTGCAAACCACTTTTCAGTTCAATCCCTGCAGATTTTCTGCTCAGGGCTGCAACCTTTGTTGTTGATATCGGATTCGTGGTAACACATGCAGTTAGTTGCACCCATTACACTGTACTTATAAGTATACGTTATGATTGCTGGGATATTGTGTTTGTGGGAAAGGTCTGCCCTTACCCTCAGCTCGAAAAAGTGGGGAAGGAATATTATGAAGAAATATCGTCAACTCCAAGTACTAGAGAAACTGCTCAACTCGAATTTTCCCAAGAATCGCAACTGGTTTTTCAAGTGTTCAGATCCTGACGGGCGTTGCAGTCATCAAACTCAGAAATACATTGGGCACCGTTCCCTTCCTTTTTATGGCCATGCTATTTTTTGATGCGTTAATTTTCAACATTGTGTACTTTTCAGGAGCGAAGCAGATGTTCAGCCAAAGCAGTGATTGGTTGATAAAGATGAGGGGAAGTAAGGGGAAGGAGGAAAGGAAGGTTTTGAGGTCGATGATGCCATTGAGGGTGTGGTTCGGCAGTAACTTTGTGGATCGATCAACTCCACTTGTCGTGCAGCATTTCTGCACTGTTCAAACGGTTAATTTGGTTCTGCTCATGTAAACCCTAGCTCATATAACATTTCGCTTATGTATTTATTTATTAGCCTAACCTAACCTAACCCGTGGTTTAGGGTTGTATATATACCGTCATATCTGTTTTCTGTGCACAGGGTGACTAAAGAACAAATTATCCCGTCGTCAGTGTTGATAATTTGCAAACTAGTTTATATACATATCAAGTCTATGGTTGAAGACAAACAAAATAGGTCCATAAGGTACAGGTGCGGTAATCCCATTGGTTTTGGTGCGCCTGAAAAAATAAGGATGTACATACTCCTGAACTAAAATAACCAGACAGTTCAAAATTTTTAGAATTTTTGAGGATATCGTTTACTTTTTGTAATTTGAGAATTTTTAACGAATTTCTAGAATTTTTGAGAATTTCGTTTACTTTTTGTAATTTGAGAATTTTTAACGAATTTCGAGAATTTTTGAGAATTTCGTTTACTTTTTGGATTAGGTGTATTTTAGGTATCAAAATTTGTGTATATTCTTTGTCTGTTATACATAACTTGCACATGAATGTAAATCATCCAACAAAACATATTTCCAGTTGCACTGCAGGCTAGGAAATTATTTAACGACAGGGAATCAAGTAGCACAACACTACCATTTCCTTCATGTAGTCTATTCATTAATCCAATGATGTCATCATCAAATCATTAAAATAGAGATTGTATCAAGATTTATCCATAACATCCCGGTTCAAGAATGGCGTCAAAATTTGGCAAAATTGGCAGCATGATGTTCCAACAGGTATCAAATAAGTCATACGATGTTGCATGACAAATACTGTATCGAATAAACCAAAATGTGACGGAAACTTGCTAGGCTTGGGATAAAGCCACATAACATGCAGGCAGTTATTTATAGGCAGTTGTCTTTCTACAGTGATTTTGACATTTTGAGTCAGTAATCAGAGAGACTGCTTCAAGTTAACATAGTAGTTTCAGTCGGTGTATTCATTAATGTGCATAACAAAGCCAAGATTGGCAAGTGATTTATCCAGATCCTCACGATATCTAATGCCAATAATAGCTTGATCAACATGTTATTTCAATATTGTCACCAATAATAAGTTATGTAATGTGGAAAGTAGAACAACAGTCTCAAAGAAACATTTGTTGTTCCTGGATGAAGATTTTTGCACTTGAAAACTGCATATAAGCTCTCCAAAGCAACAGAGACTCATTGACGGAACTTGATTCAATTTCTACCACAGTATGGTGTGCTGGTGCCGGTGCCAATTCTGGAACAGTATATCGCAGCTGGAGTACCATCCACCTTCCATACCATACCAGCCATAAACGTCACATCAGTTCAGTGTCGTACATGTGTCGAATTTGTTCTAAATTGTATCAAAATGCACGGATTACATTTCTCAGAAATTCTACAGCTTCAGCTCTTTTCCCTTCATCTCTCGAGGTTAGATAAACGTCATCCTGAAACTCTTTACATAAACGTCAAACAATTGTCCATCCAATTTCTAAACTATTATAAGCCTAACCAACCCTTTTTCAGACATGTTTTAAATTTCAATAATTAAAAACTCTCAATGAAATTACGTGAGATTCTGAGCTGGTGGATAAGATTTATACCAGAATTAGAATGGATGTGATGTGGTCCATGTGGTAAGCTGATTTTGATACAACATTAAGGACTGCATGGATTATATTATATTCAATGTGATATGCTTAGTGTTGTATGCATAGGACGAGTATTACTTTTATATGAATTAAGTGGTGCACGTATTTTGGCACAGAAATCATCATTATTCGTCATGTATCGAATGTAATACCAAATCAAGTCATCTTTGCATATCAATCAGTTTTGTAAACATCCTAAAATGCATACGTACATCCATTGTCAAGTGATTAATTTCCAATTTCATATAACACAATCCACTTGGTTATTTCAAATCGTCATCATTATCTGGCATCGGATGGCCTCTGCTACCTCCTATAAAATTCACAACATAAACGACTCAAGGGATACAAAAAATACAAATTTGCAAAACTTTGAACAAATGAACGTTGCCGGTTGGCAGTTCCGACAACTTTCCCGTCTGAAAGTGCCAACGCCAGCATATTTAAAAGCTGCAGGTTGTAAAGCTTTTGAACTACCATTTCGAAATATTTGAACATGAGTCATTTGAACAAAAATCCAATTTTGTATTTACAGATAAATGAACCTTGCACATTCAAGTTTGCATAGATTTAATCTGCATTAGGTACACTTTTCATCTTTCACATCACTGGATAAGCTTCAGAAGGGCCATGTCGGCCTTGACAAGCAATTTCGAAAACTACGAGTACACAACACTGTAGTAACTGATATGAACGTGTGTCAATCCATGTAAGTACTTTGGCTTCGACCAGGGCCAGGTGTACGTTATTATTACTTATATATAAATGGTTGCAGTATCATTAACATTTGGCTTAGTTTTTACTTGGTTGCATTCAAATTGAATGACTCGGCTTATTTGGCAATCATGATAATCATTATGCCAGTTGTTGGTGTATCCGATGACGCAAAATCCTACCAGACAAAGATTCAAGCAAGTTTAATTCTAACGTGGAAACATTTGCGTGAGGTATTTGGATGGATCTTATCCTTATCAACCCCACATTTGTCTACCTGATGTCATTTAATCCACTGGAATTATCTTTGTGTGGCATGGCCCTCTCAAGGTTATAAATAAATCACCAGACAAGACTCTGATGTCTTGTCTATTGCAAAATAATTTTATTGAAGCTGTCTGTACGATACCCTGCATGGTTTCCTTTGTGTCAAGTTTTAACCAATAAATATAATTTGCGAGTTTTTCAGTTGACTCTTAATACCCTGTACAAGCAGTAAACCATCTATTAAGATTTCTCGTGTTTTGAATCTGCAACATTTTAGCTAAAGAAACTAATTACTAATCCATTCTACTGTATAACTTCAAGGTATTTAGTTCATAAAAAGTAGAAAGTGGAAAAGCCAATTTGGAAATGTGGGAATTTCTACTTTCGTCATTTTGTACCATCTTCTTATCTATTGGAATGACAACTACAATCACCTCAGTCTCGCTACCATCACCCAATTCTAAAGCTCAGGCTGGATATAATGAGTCATGTAACGAGGTTCTGAATTGCAAGGATGAGTCCTGGCTTGAATGTAATAAAATTGAGGGAATCTGCCAATGTTCGAAATCAGGCATGGTGTACGACACAAAACGGGAAAAATGTGTCGCACTTGTAGGGAAACAGTGCATGTATGAGGTGTGGATGGAAGATAGGTTGGTATACCATAGTAGAGTTAAATGGTGATTATTATCCAGTGATTAAACTTAACGAGAAAATTTGATTTTTGGTATAGACATGGGAGGTACATACTTGGACGACGATTGTTTGGTGTCAATCCGAAAAATCGAGCATTTTCTATTGTATCAATTTTAATGGTATATTTATGCTCTTCTTCCAGGTATGAAACACAGGAAATCGCAGACTGCATAATGAATGCTTCGTGCGAAGAAGGTTATTGCAAGTGTTATTCCGGACTCCAACAAGGGAACTTGGAGGGCACCCAATGTCTCCAAGGGCTAGGTCATGGATCTCCCTGCATGGGTCACATAGACTGTGACAGATTCCAAAAATTAGCCTGCCTGGAGGGCACTTGCCAATGTTTCGCTCCTGCCGATATGGAGTATAACAGTGTGACAACCAATAAGGGTTGCAGAATCAAAGTGGGTCATAATTGCAAGGACCTCCACAATCGACAGTTTGGTAATCAGAGTGCCACTCCAATAGTATTCCCAGGCGAGGTAGGCATACATACCTATTACAGATTCCTTAACATAATTTAGAACAGAACTTTTTCTTTGTGGGAACCAGCTTAGCCCCGCTAATTTGAACCGTAGCAGGGATGAATGGGAAAATATCTTGTATTCCTTCTCATATTCGAGATGTTCAGATGGATTTGAATGCTATGAAGGCATTTGTTCCTGCCCTCTAAAAGAGTTTATGAATACTACCACAGGAGAGTGTCAACCTACCAAAGGGAGAGGAAAGTCATGTTCAAACTCTAAAGAATGTGATACCTCTCAGTTGTTGAGTTGTCTAGAAGGCATTTGCGAATGTGATCCAGATATTGCAGTGCTAAACGATAATACTTTCCGAGTAGTTGTCCCAGTCATTGGAGGACCTTATAAGGATGTAGAACGGGATATTTGTGTTGCAAAGGTTATGTCAGGTCATGGTGTACTTCAAAATATATAAAATCCTGTCCATTTTCAGGTTGGGGCTTCATGTTCCGTACGTGCCGTCCTCAGTTCAAATTATTACGTCTTGGCACATGACAACATTTACTGTCACGAAGAAGCCGAATGCATCTCGGAGGTGTGCAAGTGCAAGGGCAGCAAGGGTAGCAGAATCTCTACCCTTGATAAAATGTGTGGAAGGAACTATGGACAGGAATGCTCACTGGGGAGACCTTGCAGTGATTATCTAGTTTGTACAAGGTAAATAAATGTGATTAAAATTGTTCTAATCTCCATTATAATGAAATTCCTTTAAAATAGCAGTGATGATTCTACCATAATGAAATGCCGTTGCCCTAATGAAGTTAGCCAAGTATACGAACCCCCTCCCGACGCTAACGAGGGCTGTGCTGGGTTATGTCGCGATGTTCGTCTAATTGGTACCCAGTGTGACCCAGTTGGTCCAATTTCGTGTGTCAGAAATGCAGAGTGTGTGTCTGAGGTTTAAATTTACATATTAAAACTGTCGGTATGAAAATATTCGAAATATTCCAATTTTTGCAGATAAGGATGGAGGACTTGGAAAGAAATGGCACTTTAGTTCCATTCTTTTGCAAGTGCAAGTCAGGATTTGTACAAAATTTCGATGGCCACTGCGATATTGCATATGGTTTCAACTGCAACAATCAAAACAGCGTGGATCGTTGTGATCAAATGGCTGGTCTGAAATGCCGCATTGTTCGAAAAATGGGAAACAACAATTTCACCAAATTGGTCCAAGTTTGCAGTTGTACCAATTTGGACGACGTCTATGACCAATACAACCGGAAATGTATGAGGAGACCTGTAGCACTATCTTGCAAGTAAACGATTATGAATATTATGCACTAAGCAACTTATGCACATTTTTTTAATAAATCATTACTTTATGAAAAGTGAACAAATGACCGATTGGATCTGCCCAGACGGAGGTGATTTTCATCTTCATCCACAACAACGGGGTCCTTGCACAACAGGTGCGGCAAACCCATCGACATCGACACCCCATTCGATTGAAACTACTACTATCGATGATCCTTCTTGCGCGGACGATTCCGATGAATGTTAAAAGTGTTATTGTTATCTATAGAGATATAAATTCAAATAAATACCAGTTATATATTTGACTATATAAATGATAAGATTATACAAGATGGACGAAATTGGCTATGATAATTATTGCTGAAAAATATGATTCCACCCATGTAGCTTTATTACATTACTACATGCGATTTGAATGTCTTTAATGCTATTCGTGTCAAGTAATATTACTCAAATTACGGACAGCAATCATAGTTACGATATAAAATAAAATAAAAAACCAACCATAATGGCATAATGGCCATAGTGGCCATAATATGTGGCGTCCTTGTGACCCAAGTTATTCCTACATGGATGGACGTCCTAAAATTCAGAACCTGAATACGTATCGATGTTTCAATAACCTAAAAAATTAATTACTGGTATTGAAAGGTTTCGATAGATATAGTGAAACACATGTTGAGCTGGTATTTTAAGCACACGCCATAGTTGCGTAGATTTGAATTATATTAACACTAATATAATCATTGCATTCGGATGTATGCGTCACGTCCTGCTTAATGCAAGCTGCTGTGAATTAATGAATTTGGATCTGCATCCGGATGTTTTGTAGATTACATCAATGACGTTAAACTCTTTACTAAATGTCAGGTGCTAGCAAAATTGAATCACCAACTCGGATTTTGTTGATTGAATTAATATTTCATACCCATACTAATGTTGGCATTGACGTAGATTAAAAGATATTCCTAAATAGAAATATGAATGCTTGAATATATTTTAATTGCAACCTCATCTCATTCATACACATTCCAAACTTTTTTTTGATACAAATAAAGCAAAATCGATGACAACCAGCCACTTGAAATATAGAATCAATTCAAAATCCACCAAAGCTAAAGGCTATACGATTTAAAATTCATCATCAAAAAAAGTAAGCCCTGCATAGTATTTTTTATCCATTTAATTAAGAAACTAATGATGATTTATTGTTCAAATTCCATAGAATATTTCATGATGAACGTCTCTGCATATATTCAGCTGGTGGCTTTTATTTGTCTGTCGATGAATGGTAGTAATGTCTATGGGTGTAATGCCGGAGCGGGTTCTGCAATTGTGTCGGATCTTTTACCCGGTATAATTCAGGGCCAACTATAGGGGCTGCCTATGGGTTTTGCAGTAATGCAATTGGCGCTTGTCAAATGGCCGCCAGCAGAGGTTTCGGAAGCGACTACCTTCAAGCTTGTGAACGTTATTGTGGAAGTTCTAATGAAGCTCTGGGACTCTGTCGGGCCTTTTGCAAGTAATTACTACAGCTTAATTGATTGAAGGAAACAAGATTTTGTTGGATGACTTGCGTTGCATTGGAAATAAAGAAATATTTAGACAAGTTTCTAGTTTTATGAAACAATTGCATTTCCGCATAATTTGTTGTTTTTAGTGCATAATTCTGCATTGCAGTTTTTCCTTATTTCAAACAATTTACAAATTTATTTATTTATACTAGACATTTTCTCGGTTTTTGAGGATATTTTTAAATTCGTAACTTTTTATTCGCAAGCTATTTATTTATTTATTGATAAGTCTGGTGGAATGGACTGATGGGGTAAGGGTGGAATGGGGTTTGGTATTGGGTGATGAGGTGCAACTCAATGCTCCACATTGTGAAGCCTTCACTGAATCGTGGAGTTTCATGAACCTGCTTTGCTTTGCAATCGTGAAATCTTCATAAAGTATGTACTTAGTATGCATTTAGAGCAACTCTTTTCATTACAGATTATAATTTTGTAAACCCCTTTTAAAATTATAAATTACTGTCTACTAGTATTTATAGAAATATTTAGTATTGATAAGAAATGTTTTAAAAATTTGTGGTGCTACGTTACGTACTAATCCTAATTTTTTAAAAGAATGTTTACTTTTCAAACTGTGAACTGGTATTTCAAATATCATGTTTCGTGTTAATACTTTCATCAGTTGAATAAAACATGCAATCAATCAGACAACAGACACGAGGAATACACAAGCCCTTAGTAAAGCCTAATTAGTAAATACATAAACAAGTGAAATATTATATGAGCGAGGGTTTACATGAGCAGAATCAAATTAACCGTTTGAACAGTGCAGAAATGCTGCACGACAAGTGGGGTTGATCGATCCACAAAATTACTTCCGAACCACACCCTCAATGGCATCATCGACCTCAAGACTTTCCTTTCCTCCTTCCCCTTGCTTCCCCTCATCTTTATCAACCAATCACTGCTTTGGCTGAATACCTGCTTCGCTCCTGAAAAGTACACAATGTTGAAAATTAACGCATCAAAAAATAGCATGGCTATAAAAAGGAAGGGAAGGGTGTCCATTGTATTTCTGAGTTGGATGACTGCAACGCCCGTCAGGATCTGAACACTTGGAAACCCAGTTGCGATTGTTGGGAAAATTCTGCCTCGAATGCACGAGTTGAGCAGTTTCTCTAGTACGTGGAGTTGACGATATTCCTTCATAATATTCCTTCCCCACTTTTTGGAGCTGAGGGTAAGGGCAGACCTCTCCCACAAACACAATATCCCAGCAATCATAACGTATACAGTGTAGTGGGTGCAACTAACTGCATGTGTTACCACGAATCCGACGTCAACAACAATGGTTGCAGCCCTGAGCAGAAAATCTGCAGGGATTGAACTGAAAAGTGGTTTGAAAAATTCTGTCGAAGGTGGTAAGA
The DNA here is from genome assembly GCA_034695825.1 of Folsomia inoculata. Lineage (NCBI taxonomy): Eukaryota > Metazoa > Arthropoda > Collembola > Entomobryomorpha > Isotomidae > Folsomia > Folsomia inoculata. Next base: position 16,739 of record JAQIWQ010000437.1, read on the forward strand.
GCGATCCCATAAATGGAGGTTGAGATGGGTTGGAAAATATCAGGAATCCAACGGCTATTGGTGAGATAACATAGACACAATGCATTAAACTAAAGACCAGGTGAATCATTATCTTCTGAGCTGTACGTGACCATGGTGAAGACTG
>JAQIWQ010000438.1:0-16840 GCA_034695825.1 Folsomia inoculata
TTTTTCATGAATGCACAAATCATGTTAATTAACAACATCTTTTAACGGGTTAAATCCTTAATTAGTAAGTGTGGGTTTTTGTTTGGTTTTGTTGTACTATTCAATCTCCTCCACTAAAATCGACTCTAGTAATTAATTTGCCATGTCTGGAACACTACTGCTACTTACTAGTAAGCAATTATTTGTTACTTATTTGATTGAGATCAGTATTGGTTTGTATGGCTTTCAATAATGCCTTAATGCTAAAATTAATATGAGTATCAAAAAATTGCATGCGGCAATATTTATGCATGCACTTGGATTAAATTATTGCCAAATTAGAGGTATTTATACTACAAACGCTTAAAATACTACCGGAATAAGAAATCCGTTAGTAAAACTACTTTAAATCCTTAATAATATATTTGCAAAAACGTTGGTTAATGTTGGTTTGCTTTGTTTAACAGTTTCATAGAAAAGACGCCATTACATGAATGCATATGCAATGACTGTATCGTACTAAGGATCCCTCCTTCCTTACCATTAGTAATTTATCTGAATGACCTCTCACTCTTGGACGCAACCGAAGGGGACACTGCCTGTCCTTGTGGTGACCGATACAACGGATTCATATTAAGATTTGTTCCCAAATCCGGATAAAAGTTTGAATCCGGATCAAAATTCTTTTCATCAATTGTAGCAATTATTTTAGTATGTGTCCCATTAATTGTAGCATAGTACTGTTGTGAACCTTCAAAGTCGTCATCTGGAGGTGGTGGCGTCAATCCAGTGTCCACCTATAGAAATGAGACGTTGCATGATTACCATCGCATATTTCGTGGCGTTAATTATTGAGCTTTCTTGGCTTACCCGATTTTCTTCATGCGTGTAATAGTGTGCCGAATGCCAAAACTGGTACTTTAGTAGGATTCCCCCCACTAATACTATCAGAATGAGAAAAAGTAGTCCAATTCCAAGAAACAATCCAAGCCTTGATTCATCTCCATATTCGCCCCCATAAGGATCACACCATTCTAAATTGTCCTCGTCCAAATCGATAATCGCTTTGTCATAGAAATCAGAGGGGTATCGGCATCTTAAACAGAAGGGGCCATTAGGGAGCATGCAACCTTTTCGGAAAATCGGCGAAGTCTGTATCCATCGATGAAGGGGTGGAATATGGCAAAGGTCACATGCCCAAGGGTTTCCCTCCAGTCGAATTTCACGGATGGATGAGATTCGATCAAACACGGCCAATACTTCTGATTCTATACCAAGAAGTCGGTTATATGACAAATCCATAATTTGCAAATTCACCAAGGGCGAAAATTGTCGTGGGAAAAGTTCCCTTAGTCGATTATTACTCAGATTTAAATGAGTTAGAAATCGATTATCTTCAAATAAATCAAGGGGTAAATCTTCGTAATTATTCCGCGCAACGGATAACCAACGAAGACGTGTATTTTCAGATAAAATTATGAGCAAGGATGCCAATTTTAGTCGAGGGTTTCGGCTCAGGTCCAATCTGAAATCATTATCGTTATATGAGGGATACGGAATTTTTGCACGCATTTGCATTGCATACTTACCTTGTCAAATTATGCTTCAAATCCAAGAAAATTAGCTTGTTCAATGTTTCAAACTTATTCCCAGAAAGGTCCAAGTTTTCCACGGACGCGTTGACAAAAGCGGTACGATCCACACTGATTAACCCATTGTACGAAAGGGATAGCGTCTTTACCCTCGTAAATTTAAATGCTTCTTCGGACAACACGGAAATCTTGTTACCATCCAACGATATCTCTTCAATCGACTTCAGATTAGAAAATTCCCCTTCGCGTAGAATTTTTAGTTCGTTGTACCGCAAGTCTAGTTTCTGAAAATGGATTGGAAACAACTTCATTATGTAATACATGATGGACCATTTCAGGATAATAATTTATACATTGCATATGACTACCTTAAGTGCTGGTAAAAGAGAATACCATAAGGGTGGGATAGACTTTAGCTGACATCTTTGACACCGAAACTCCTTAAGTCGCCAAATGTCGCGAAAAACGTCCGCATTTAGGTCTCTCAACCGGTTATCAGACAGGTCAAGTATTTCCAACATGTGCAAGTTGTAAAATTGACGCTCCACTAAACGCCCTATCCGATTTCGGGAAATGTCAAGCACCTAAAACACAACATGAAAATTATAACATCCTCAGTTTATCCTTCTTAAAACACAATATACATGTGCACTTATAACGCTTACCTTGAGCTTTGTCAAATTTTTAAAACACTCCTTCTCCAGCGTATCAATGTGGTTCTCTGACAAGGACAACGTCTCCAAATTGGATAACCCTCGAAAGTTAAAGTCCACAATTTGATTAATGTTATTCCTCGTAAGATTGAGCAATTTCAGGGATAAAACTCCCCAAAAGTTATTTTCTCCAATGTTCGGTACGTTAGAGTTTACCTAAAAAATTCAAGCATCAATCAAAAATCTCAGTTTTCATACATTTCTTTCTTTGCAATCCAATCCCACGTACAATGTGCAACTCCTCCAACTTTTTAAACTGTCTAAAAGATCTTCCAATCGTAAGATGGTTAGCCCTTCCTTTGGGGGACGTTATACGGATGACTTCAATATGTGGGGACATTCGACTTGTAGGAATTTCATTAAGTCCACCCGAACTGCAGTCAACCTCCAACCTATTGCGAACATCCAATCCACAATAGCATTCCGGTACGGGGCACATTCCTTCGAAAACGACCCCACTGTGTTGCGCCATTGTCACCCTTACGGCCACCGTCATAAAAAGTAGCGTCACCAAGAATATCAAACTTTGACTAGAAAGAAAATGACGAAAAATTGAGCGGGTGGCAGAAATTGATGTTGACGTTGCATTGTTGTGGGTAGAGTTTGACGTGGACGTGGACGTGGTAATGGACGCGCACAATGACGCCGTCGACGTCGACGTCGACTTTGACGTCGACTTAGTAGTCAAAGCCATCCTCATCTGTAATTTTCTTCGTGTTTTCAGACGACTTCGTCCAATATTGGATACAGTTGATTCGCCACGCTCCATACCGTTTCCTGCACGCTTAATTCTGGCAGAAAGGCGAATATCCGTCCGTCAAAACTCTTACGCAAAGAAACCGGATGGGGTCAATTTCTTTTTGAAATCTGTAGAGAAAAGACACCACATTCTGCACAAGCTCGTTCAATCAACCAAATCAGACCAGACCTTGACTGACTCGACATGACTACACCATGTAAAATGAGCTAATTATAACTAAAACCATCCATCAATCCCTTGTTTGATTAATGCTCTAGTCTTGTATACCCAACTTTCGTTTCGTTGGTGGTCAATTCAGTGTTAATTTATTCATCCGTCCCGTTTCATGCCATAATGCACGCACCCCCACCCCCTGAATAAATAAACTGTACAGTAAATACCTACATCATCAGTTTAGACTAGAGTCAAAGCATCAGAAATACATTGTTTAGTTTATCAACCCCACGCCTTAAACAAAGGGAATTATTATCCGTCTAAAAAACATGCAGTATGTACTCTTTCTCCAGCTTCATTTCATGGAGTTAGGATAGATTCAGTTTATTTATTCATGCCACCGACTTTACTATTATGGCATGCAAAGCTGTACTGTGGATCGAATATTTAGCTTTAAACTTTAATGACTCGTTTTTTATTCAGCATTCATTTACACGCGTAACATAATGAACTAACACAAAGTCGTATACGACCCCCAACCGAACTTAACCAACTTGACATGGCCAATTTCTCACACTACAAAAGCATGGTTTGCAGCATGTTCACAAACTGGTTTACTACAGGGTATTTGTTTAAATGTCTGTACATGTGCATGCATAGCATAGCAAACTGTGCATACTCGTGTATTACGTCACCAACCAACATCAATCTTAACCATTTAACAAATTTTATGCAGTGAATTCCAGGTGCAAAGTACAAAAATCTAATTCTGCACAAACATATTATACCACCAAAAAACACATCAGTACCTTGCCTAGCTAACACAAATCGCTGCGTTTCCTTTGACTCGTGTCAATCCGTGTCATTATTCAGATAACGGAAGCCAATACAACGCCAACTTTGCAAAATTTGTGAAAAAAAACACTCAAAAATGGAGAAATCTCTTCTCCTCTATTGTTGGACCTCAATCCTAACAATCGCCGTCATAGTGTCGGTCCAAATCCATCAAACTGAATCAGTTCCCCGTAAGTCAAAATCGTATGCATTTCTTTCGCAATTTCTTTCTGACGATAATGTAAACTTGTAGAAAAATACTCAACGCCAAGAAGATGCCCACCCATCCGACCAAGACCAATGTTGGGTCCTTGCATGTTCCAAGAGGGGGTTAACTGTAGGTCAGATCAGGATTGTGGGGACCGTGGCCTACCAGACAATGTACGGTGTTGTCCATCGGGATGCTTCTCAACGTGCGAAAATACATTCTAGACATGCATTACTTTAAAATTCTTTGTAGTTTATTACAGGATAAACAAGACTATAAATCTCTTGCCCTTCACAATTCTTGACATTTCAAACAATTTACGACTCGAATTTCAAGGTCGATAATGTTCATGTGCATGTCCTGTCCTCCGCTGTCACATCTGCGTCTGCGATGCTATTTTCAGAGAAACATTAATTGGAAAATGTCCTATAATCCTCCAGCATCATCATCATAATGTGTATGCATATGCATCAACTAACAAACACGTCAAGATCATTAAATTGTTGTGCCAAATATTTGCTGACCATAGCTATTTCCATACTACTCAGTATCCAGCTTCGACAATGACTACCAAGTATTTGGATGGTGGTCATACATTAAATGATATGCGGGTGTACTGTTTGCACTGTGTATTGTATTTCATATTGTGTATTTAGTAAATACATAATGGTAATGAACGACAAATGCCATTTTGTCAAGCAAGATGATTCGCAAAACATGTCTCGCAATTATTCCAAGCCGCTGCTAACAAAACTATGAAGAACACAGAACACAATGCTTATCCATGCAGTTATGAATACCATGCATAGACAATAGCATTTACCAGGTAAGTACTACTACCAAGTCAAGGCCTCATCATCATTAATGTTATGCAATCTATGCAAGGAATGGGTATAGTATTGCTGCTGGACTCAACTTTGTGGCTGGACTGGACAGAACTACCAACACTATTTGCAGACTGGACACTATATTAATCCCATCTAAACAAATACGTTGGATTGGATTAGTGACATGACAAACATTTACCCCATGTTGAATCCAAGCTTCGTCTAACCTTTTAATGACCCTAATTACTTATGCAATATGTACCAACCCACTTCACCATGTATATATAATATCCACTTACTTCAGTGGAATTGTTGACTGCAAAATAGTTCCAAGATGTGTTATTTATTTGCATACTGGGTTTTGCCATCCATTCCATACAATAAAATTACCACGTCAATATAATTCAAGACCAAATAGCTGACTCATGTACGCTTTGCTAAATTGTTTAACGCTTAACCCATTTTAATCTTACTTTCCTCATGTTGACTGGTTGACTCTTCTGCAAACATCTCGACTTGCTATACATGTATTTTAATTTTATAGCTCCAGTATAAAACCAAATGTCGAGTCAGTCTTGGGGTAGAGAGTCATTTCAGCAGCATAACCGACGCCAGCTATAGCCAATCCATACATCATGAGACTGTTTTTAACCACACTCCTCCTTGTGGGGACAGCCTTTGCACGTAAGAAGTCTGCAAAAATTGCCGAAATTCATTCATTCCTACAATTTTCACTCCTTTCTTAGAGCCCCCTAGAAAGGGACAATGTCCCCCGGGATCAGGTGGTATCGGACTATGCGTTTTCAACCCCGACATAAACTGCACAGGTGACGATGGTTGCAGTGCAAAAGGTCAGCTATGTTGTCCTGATGGATGTAACCGAAGCTGCAAGGACGCCGTATTCCCAGACGACAAGGTGGACGTTTGTCCACCCACCGGCATTCAATCAATTGGTCCCTGTGTTTTTGACCCCAAGGTCAACTGCGTTGAGGTATGTAATGGCAATATCGACACTGACATTTACACTGACACCACCGGTACTAATATACAAATCAATTCAAACACAGAACTCTGACTGCCCCTCTGGAAAAGTATGCTGCGCACAAGGATGCAACAAAGTATGCAAAGATCCACAAGCTCTACCTAGACCAGTTCGTCCAAGGCAGTCGCCAACTTCACCTCCCGATCAACCCCCACCACCTCCACTGCCTGGGCATCCAACAAGACCATCCCAGTCTCCAACCACACCCCCAGATCAAGCACCACCACCACTCCCATCTCCTTCTGACCAAGATTCTTGTCCCGCAGTCCCTCCTAGTCCATCATTAGGAGTAGTCTGTCCCTACGACCCGAACGTAAACTGCGTAGACTCTTCAACTTGTGCTTATGGACAAACTTGCTGTCCCGACAAATGTGGAAAGACTTGCAAAAACAATGTACCAAAACCACCCAAAATTCCCCCACCACCACAACAACCTTCCACCACTGCAAATTCATGCCCACCTGCAGGACCATCTATTGGGGCATGTGTTTTTAATCCAGACAAAAGCTGTAGCGACGATGGCGATTGCAAAAATGGAAAAGTATGCTGTGCCCTTGGATGTGGAAAGGAATGCGTTAATCCTGATCCAATAACGGTTCATCAAGCAACTAAACCATGAATTTCGACCATTTAATTTAGTACAATCTCCGATCTTGAATATCTCTCTGACCTGACCCCTCATAACCTCCACAATTCATGTCAACGCATGACCTGACCTTTTGTCTTTCAGCCCCAATAATAAACATATCATTTAACCATAATCATTCATATCAACTTACATTATCCAATGATTTCTTGAGAAGTGCACGTTGGTAGATTGGAGTGGACGCTGACCGACGTTGGCGTTGGCGTTGGCGTTGGCGTTAACCTTAACGTTACCGCTAACCTACAGCACCTTATCATACCACATAATGCATTCATTCACTATATCGTCATATTGTACATACTTTACATAAAATCACTACCACCACCACAAACTTTGTCCTTCCTGGGACACTTTCCTTCACCACCTTTCACTATACTATGAATACTTTTCACTTCATGTCACAAAAGTAGTAATTGATAAGGGCCGATTAGGGATTACCAACCACAAAGACCAACCTCTTTCCTGTCTGTCTGTGCCAAACCAAGTCACGTCACTCAAATCACCGTACATGAACCATGTACATTGAACATTTCAGCAGAACAACACAGTAGCCCCCACCTTATCTCAGTCAGTTTAACTTTTCGAGAGTAGGACAAGCCAGACCAGGCCAGGCCAGGACAACACGGGACAGATCAGTTTGGGTCCATAGTGGCAGTAGTGAAAGTAAACAGTATCAGGCAGCAGGAAACTAGAGAGTGGAGGTGGAGGACTTTCTCTCCGGGGAAAGTAGAGCGCACCCGAACTATGCTTCCGGTTCTCCGATTTCTTTATCCTGTCCTGTACTGTACTAAACCCACAAAACCATGTATGCAAGGGACATTCATCAATCAGAATTTGACCTGACACCATCCACCTGTCCTAGCTTACCTGCACAGGGACAAGTTTCAAGTAAACATACCCCTTCTTATCATATACCGGATGTAACCTCACCGAAATCTCTGCAATTTCTTTCAGTATCGGAAACACATGTCGGAAAACTCCGAAATCGGTTCATTTTATTTTCATACATTCGACTGGACTGGAATATGAGACACGGCTAACTATACATACGTCACTCATAAGCATTTCCTGGAGTGCATGCAAAAATCACAGAAATAGAAACGAAACATGTCAAACTAAGTGCATACATCCTACATTTCCTTTATTAGCAAAATAATTCATGAAACTCTCATGAGATTCAGATTAACGTAAAACATATATTGAATTGTACACAATGATTTGATTTGATTGATTAAAACCCAACAATTTTAAATATTTAAATTCTACTTAAGCTTATTTAACCCTCATGCCTCTCCTTAATACATTCATGCATCCTATTTTCTTTATAACCTTCTCGAAACTTGCATTTACACAACTTGGTAGCCGTCATTAGCATCATTTCACGAACAATGGGATGAATTCCAAATCCTTGCCATATTAAACCTTTGCGAAAATCAAGCATTTCCTTCACGGACCCAAAATATTCGCACTAGAAATACAAATTACATGCAAAATTTAAATAAATTTCTCAATTCCTTCGCTGTATTCCTTCTTATATACAGCTCTGTGGCTGTACTGGACCTACCTTCATAGTTGACATACATCTCGACGTTTTCGGCCAAAAAACTGACACAGTTCCATCATGCTTAAAGAAATCAAAAAAATCCTCTGGTTCTAAATACGGTGCTTCCCTATCCAAAGACGCGTCATGAACAGTAGGGTCCCCCCACCAAGTAGGATTCACCGGTGAAACGTCATCACGTCTTGCGCTATCGTTCAAGATATGATATCCCAAGGGGGGTAATGTTCGTCCAAAGTCACAGGGTACTAACGCCTTCCCATAACAAACGTTGACCTTTTTAGCACTGACCTTTAGTCCTCGGATTTCCTACAACGACAAAATTACATGAGTAACCCAACCCACCTTGACTTTGACCTTATACATCTTACCTCTATTCCCTCCTCCGCATAAAGTGGATGACACCTACACCTTCCCAAAGGCGTAGGATTTTCCCTATCAACCCCAACCCCCGGATTCTTCACCGCCCATTCATGTCCAAGTCGAATACTATGCTCACAGACAAGAAATGACCTCGGGTCACAAATAGTCGGCACAATCTTTTGATTCTTTAAATCTGGGAACGCTGACGACAGCCGCTCCACAATATAGTCTGGAGGTGACAACCGTTCAACAACATTTTCGGGAAGTTGTAGACCCTATGAAATCACCAAATACATAACCTTAAAGCCTTGACCACCACCACCGCCACCCCCTCCAACTCACATCATCATCCAACATTCGCTTAAACATTTTCCAATACCCATTAACCGCAGAAACATATCTTTTTCGAATAGTCTCTGGCTTATCAGGGTCATAGGGCTCTTCACCATGAGTAGAAGGATGGACTAGGAAATGGCCTTCTTCTTCCATAGGATAATTACCCAACCACCAAGCCTCATTTAGGACGCTACATGGAGCTTCATGACATGCAAAGGGGAGGTGATTGTCATCCTTGGGTCGAATAGAAATCCTACGTTGAGTAGCTACTGTATAACCTGAAATCAAATGAAATTTTAACCATTTTCACAAAAATCAACCAATTTTGTGTGTTTTTAACATACATTCATCAGTTGGGTTTGCAACGACATCAACAGTCTTGACGCAAGCCGGCTTGTTAATGTCCAGGTTGAAACATCGCCGATATACGTCCTGCTCAGCGGTGGTGGAGGGGGGTGGTTGGGCGATAATTGGACAATGTCCGATGGACAACAATAGCAAGTACAAAAGGGAACCCATTCTAAGGAGGCGGATAACCTAAAGGTTCAATCATGCACAAACAATGGTTTTAGAATGAGGTTCAAAATGAAATCAGTGCAATTTTGCAAATATAAATGCCAAATGCACTCTGAAATGCATGCAGGTGGATTGAACTGGACTGAAGTGGACAGACGAAAAAAGCAGAGAAATTCTCCAGGAGAGAATGCCATGCAAAAAAAAAAACCGTTGACCCGACCCGATCTGACCTCTTCCTCAAGCAGAACACGAATATCTGCACGGGTCATTCATTATTGCGCATGCCGAGTCGAGGTCAATGTCGACTAAATGAATGAAACTGTCCAATCCATGCATGAAATAATACATGCATTGTCAATGTCATGTCTTTTCATGCATATCCTTATCTTTACCAATGACATGACATGACACTCCATACCAAGAAAACCAACCCCACACCATATCATTATGCATTCATTATAAATGGTGGCCTGGGCATTATAATTACTGAAAAACATATACCTCATCCATCATCATGTAAGATGATCTTTATTGCCATCGTCTTCAGGTTGAGTCATGCAATTGTAATTCCATTGAATTCCATACCCCCTAGACGGCGTCCATCCATAAAGTCCTTACAATTAGCACTACCCTACCGACCAGCAAGCATATATACCTCCCCATATGGATGCCCCCCTCAGTTCGGCCACGTTTTTCATACATACGTTATTACGTTATGACGTCACTCACTCACTCGCACGAGGAGTGGGTGGATTGGATAATATATAGTCCCTCTTTCTTTGAGGGTGGTGGTGAGAGTGGAGGGGGAGGGGATGATATGCATTACTCTACCCTCTCTGGAGAAATGTCACAAGGGTCAGGGGTAGGTCATCCGAGGTCAGAATCATAAAATGAGCCCTTGTAGCATTTTAAACAAGGATAGAATGGATGCAAAACAAGGTGAGACATTCAGAGGGTCGTGGTAGATAGTAAACGGAGGGCAAAATACAAGGGAAATACCTTGAGTGACTGGATTAGATTGGATTTAGAGTGGTGGATTAGTGGATTAAATAAACCCAACTATATATAGACAGATACAGCTAGTTAACAAAAATGTAGATTATAATCTCAAAGAAAATGTTTAAACCGGCAGACAAAATTAATCCTTAAAACCCTTTTGGGTCTACACCTGTCTTAAAATCTAAATATACACTCCACTCCACCCAAAGGCATCCTTAATAGCTGACCCTAGTGAACAAAGTTTCACAAATACTTGGTATTCCCCCCATAAATTAAACTCCATACCCTTTTACCTTTAAAAATACACAACTAAACAACATAAAACAAGACTAATCTTACCATTTTAAGCTTTTGCAGTCCCAAATCTTGTTAAACAGTTCCTTTTTTGCATTTTTAATTAAAAATTAACATTTCCTCGTGGATTTGGGCTCCATACACAGTGCATTGCATGAATTGCATTGCATTTTGTATGCATTTTGGATTGCATTTTGCATGCATTTTGCAATGCATTTTGCATTGCATTGTATTTTTTCATACATTTATTGCAAGATAAATTGCACTGCCCCCATCTTAATCGAATCCCTCGTACACCACCACCACCACCACCACCACCACCACTAGGGCGGAGTAGAACTAGTAGTGCTTCGGTCCCCCTCTTAACTCTGCCTGCTGGCATGGCCTGGCCTGGCCTGGCCGGTATGGCAGTGGTGGTGGTGGTTTTCGTGTGCTCTTGATAAAATTCTACTCACTCCTTCCCTCATTCTGCTACTACCCTTCAACCAAAAAGCATCTTTACTAAAGCGCTCCACGTACTATGTCAACTTCTGAACGACGGTAAGTCACTGATAACCATCATCTTATCTCATTTTAACCCTTGACCTTATCCTTGACCTTTAACCTGGTGGGTGGGCATTTTACCCTACAAAAAGGACATTATTATCCAAGTTCCTGGTTCTTTTTTCTGTCCGTCTTGCTCAGCCAGACCAATATGGCGACACCCATGTGGCGGCCTGCTCTGTCTCGGCTGACTTTACTGAATTCCCTCTAAAATTTACTATTTTAGTCAAATCCTCCCAATTTTTTTTGGTAATTATCCCTAAATTCAAGTAATTCTTGAGTCATTTTGAATGGAAATTGTTGGGTAGGTTTTGGGGGTGTTTTTTAGAGTAAAAAAGTGAACCCGGAACTGATTTTTATGGGTTTTTTTTAATGAAAATTAATTAATTTGTGTTTGATTCTTGTTTTTTTAGAGAGAGAGAGCAATCCTGGTCTGAGAATGGACCCAGCAGCGGTGCAGGTGGCCCAGTAAAGGAGGCATATGATGGACCTGCCGGCATGGAACCGGATGGTGTTATCGAGTCGAGCTGGAATCAGGTAAGATGATTTTTATAGTTTTATTATGGTCATCTTCATCTCTGAAAAGTCATTTGTCGCTCGTTTCCTCGTCGTCCTCGTCGGCTTTTGTCGACGTCGCCAAATTGATCTAGTCCAGTCCAGTCCAGTTGGTCCAACTGAGTTGGACTTTGTTAGAAAAGGGTTTAGATTTTCCATCCATGGATCAAAAGTCCAATCGGTGTTAGTTTATGTTTAACTTTTGATGATTCATCATGTTTTGTCTAAGTGAGTCATTTATTTACTTCTTCCACTTCCTTTGTATAGTACGGGTTCTTTGTTCATTTCATGGTGATTATGAATCATGGTTCTTCATCATAATCCATGTTATATAACGTACATACATAACTCTTGTATTAATAGCTCATTCATATGATGAAATGATCATACCAATTGGCACTTTATTGGCAAATCAGATATTATACATCCTCCTATTCATTCCCTCCAGTCCAATCAACAGCAGCAGCAACAGCATGCATGGTCACGTCAACGTCATTCATGACATGCGTCAGTCCAGTCCACCCCACCATCCATATACATTATGATGATAAGCCATCATCCTCCTATCCGGTCGGTATACATTATTGGACACGGACTATATATGTAGCCAGACTGGATGGAGGGAGTTGCGCTGGCTTGGCTTGGGTTCGGCTTATCTATTTGAGGTCGGGTCGGATGAATGCCGTCTCCTCGGTGTCAGTCTGTAAATTAAATATGAATTTGAATCCTTTATTGGAATTTTATTGAGGTGTCATATTCCCATCTAATGGCGTGTGTGTCTGTAATGTCGCAATCCGGTTATGTGACATGTCATCATGACGTACAAAATACACGCAGATAATAGGAGGAGGACGGTCACTGCATGAATGTATTTAGCCAAGCTTCATCAGCGTCATGTATTGTATGCGATATTCATCCTTCCTTCACATTCACTCGCACTTGTCAAAGTTTGTTAAATTTTCATTTGGTTTCAAATACTTCACGTCTCCTCTTTGCCAATTGTTGAATGAGTAGAGTTAAACCAACCCAACCTAGCCAAGCTTATCTTCTATCCATCTTTTGTAATGCTTATAGGCACGTAAGAAGATTATAGCGGTTCTTTTTCTGCAGACAAGTTCTCTTGGTTTGGTTCGAGGTAGCGGATTCTTCTTGTTGCGAATTTTTTGCAATTCTCTAATCCACCACCAACCAAGAAACACCAACCCAACCATGTAGTAATACTGGCTGCATGCATAGCTTGCTTGAACCATTACCTACCACTCGGTTTCACTATAATACAATACAGGAAGAATAAATAATCTGAAGCCTGAAGGAATTGTTAAGGTGGATTGCATGGCTTGTATGGTTTATTTAGAGAGAGAGGTGCAGATGTAGGTCGACTTGACATTACATTCGTTAAATTCTCCTTTTTATGCACTTTCAAGTCCAATGTCCAAATCAAATGGGTCATGGTGGTTTCATTCATTCATGTGGTTGCATTGTTTTCTGCATACATAGTCACTCACGACTTGCATTCTTAAGAAATTGGGGTTCAATTTATTTCTTTGTCCAGTCTAGTCAAGCAAGGGCTAAGCAGGGGAGGCAGTCAAAAAATACAAGGCACCTTAGGCAAGGACCCTCTGGACAGGAACTTGAGCTACAAATTCCATGTGTTAATGGAATGTCTGTACTGCAGCCGGCATTTTTTATCCCTTTTTCTTCGAAACCCACCCAAGCCATCCTTTCTTTCTTACTCCCCCCTCATCCTACTAATCCAACCCTTATATACCCAGGTTCAAAATTCTCATAAATTCATATATGCATGCAATTCTTCTGACAGATGGTTGCATCTGCATCTCGCTCCTTGTCGGCACTTATGTCTTGTTGCCATTTATTCATCAGTGGGGACTGCTCTCATTTACATATTCCAAGTCCCGAACCCGGGTTTAGGTTTAATCAATGGTATCATCATCGATCGATAAATACACGCAATAAAGAATGCACTTGGATTCGCCTCTTTTTTGTCGTATTGTAATCTCCCTATTACTCCGATGCTCCCTATGGCCTGCCCTGCCATGATCTTTTTCCCCATGAATGACGCATTCGACTTTCTCTTATTTAGGTAACTTGTTGATAATACCAATTCCAACACCAACCCAGAATAATAATACAATACGTGGGTGTAGTGGGCTGGCTTGTGTGCGTCTTTCTTTGGTTTTGACGTGCCACGTTGACTTTGACGTTTACGTGGACATTGACACTTCCTAGTACTTGATTTGATTCCTTCTCGAACCATTTGCACACCAAATGTTTCTTTCCATCGATAAATCATGTCTGAGCAGAGTCGGTTTCAGTTTGGTAGTGTCAGAATCGCATCTGAATATTGAAATTAAACCAATATTATTGATTGATGACAAATCGGGAAAAGAAAACAACCTTTGCATACATTTAATAGAGTTGAGCAATATAACACTTTTTAAACAAGACAAGGTTGTTTGCTTTATGCAATGAAATTTTAAAAAGTACAAGGGAAAGTGAAAGGCCGAGTTAAGTTGGCTCGTTCCTTATTTTATGACTGTAGTAGGAAGGAGTGAGTGATGCAATTATTATTATTATAATTCAACTCTGATTGAGTAGGTATTAGTTGGTTGGTGATATGGTATATATACAAGTTAACAAGGAACAGTAAGTGAATTAAAGTTTGATTTCATTGGCTTTGTGACAAAGGCAAGGACATGTATTGTCTAATCAAATGTAGTATGCAAGCAAACCATTACAAGCGTGGACAGAATAAGTGAAGGCATTTATAATGGCGATCGTGTCGATGGTTTTTACAAGTGAAGGGAATAGTAAAAGTAAGGAAGTAAAGATTCTTTACTAAGAACCATGTAGTTTTAGTACTTAGGTAGAAGGGATTCAAATGGTCAAGTTATGTCGTCCGCACATGACATCTCTTTCTTAGAAGATGAGCAATTTAAGAGTAAACTCAGTTTACTAAACTGTTCACGTGGACGGGGCATGTCTGACATGGATGACCTGACCATGCACGACGACAAGTCCGAATGGACCAAGATTACTAGTTATCTCTATCTAAACCTAATTGACTCATCGTGCTCTAATATTTTATCCAAATTATTCACAAGAAAAAAGGTATTTCCATGTATTATTGGCCAAACTGAACTTGATGGATTGGATGATCCAAGATCCAATCAACAAAGGCATTTCCCTACTGTAAATACGTCATTTCATTGAGGTAGTGGTAGTAACTTTGTGCGAAGGCGAAGGCCAAATCAATCATTGATTCGATCATATCATCATGGCTGGTGTGGTGTGTGTTGAATGAAATAAAGTTGAAGTTGATTAAGCGTTAGATTAGGCATTATGGCATGACTGACATTGCATTGCATTGGATTGGGATAGGTAGGACAACACCTTAACGACCTTCACAATTAAATTACTTACTACACTAGTAAGTAGTATAGTATAATACTACTACAGGTTGATGAATGATTAAATTAAATAGCAAAACTATAGGCAAATAGATAGGCAGCCAAACAATTACACCTTACTTCGTTATTTAGTACTTGCAAATATTCCGACTTGTGCACCAACTTGCCACGTGTCATGTCAAGTTGATGGCTTTTTTAGACCAGTTAAATATGCATTTCCTTGTTCAATTAAATTCATACGATACATAAATATTAATCCAGGTCATTGATTAATTCATTCAGAATTGTATCATTGTTTATTTAAAGGGTTAACGTTGTTTGATTTCATGACAATTGAATCAAATAGACCCCCAGGTCTTCTCAGACTCCATTCTACACCCCATCAATTTACGATATTATGTTGGCAGTGGGTTTTGTTAAATACATTGATCGCATAGAGTTCCATGAACCGAACCGACCGACGTGGATATCATCATGATTCATGAACAAGAGTTGGAAAAAGTGCACTTTCCTTGCTGTGCCATGGATTCACCATGACATGCCATGCCACGCCACGCCAGCCATGCTTTGCCATTCTTGCTATAGTGCAGTGCAAAAATTATTGTCGGAACGGAGAAACGGAACGTCTCGTCAATCCAATCCAATGATAAAAACCTAACCCTAACCAAACCAAAGTTCAATAACTCTCTGTCCGGCTTTCAAGGAGAGTTGGGGTGTGCATATTATATGATGGTGTCTCTATCTCACTCAATTTAGTACTCGTACAAAACACAATCAGCTAAAAAGTAGCAAAAAAAGTTGTCCAGTTTTTGTTCATCCATCTAATCCATCCACCCTTTTACCATACCATGCCATGTCATGAAGAAACGCCGCAATGCAATACTGCTTGTAATAGTCTGTCTCTAGATGTTACAAACAACGGTTCTATTTTGCAAAGTACTATTACCAAGTTTGGTATTAGCTAGCAAAGAAAAGTTGAATGACTCTCCCCCACCAACCACCAAGCAGGTGGTTTGGTTGGGTTTCGTTTAGTAGCTTCTTGTTTTCTTAAAACATGTTTAGTAAAAGTAACATGAGGTTGTTGGATTGGATTATTACTATGCAGTTAGGTAAGGTTAGGTAGTGTCAAGTAAAAGTATCATCATCATTCATGAATCGAATGCACGCTTTGTACCGACAACGGAAATGGCAGGAAATATATTACATGCGCTGCACTTTTGTTTGTCGAATCAGTTTTAGCGTCGTAAATGGCAGGGGTCATCAGAGTCACTCGTAAACAGTGCGTAGTAGTTCTCTCTCTCTTTGATATTGTTCATTCCTTCATGTCGTATCGTCGTAGGCAATTTCCATTACTGCGCTTTATGGATGGATATGTATTTGCTTTGTCATATCATGTTATCATCACATCACAGAGGAATCAAACAACTTGTTTTTTTACCATTCATTCATCCAGTCATTTCCACATTAATTATATTCCCACGTCCAGTAGTGCAT
>JAQIWQ010000439.1:0-16825 GCA_034695825.1 Folsomia inoculata
TCTCATATCAATAATTGCTACAATTGAAATTGGATTGGAGGTTGCAAGAAAGTTTACAATTTGCTTAGGCGACAGGAGGAAGAAAATGAATGTGACTCTGGATTTGATTTTAATTATTTACGGTTCAGAAACTTGCCAAGTTCAGTTCAAATCCATAGCTGAATTCAGGCACCATGTACTGAACACCGATCTTTCCCCTTACCATTCGTCATTTAGAAGCGACTGTGTCTGTTCCAAAGTCTGTTTAGTGCAATTTCAATTACACCAAATCCAATGTGAGCCACCCACCACAATTATTCTGATAACTGAAAATGATAATTTGAGCTCATATTTGTCGCTTGTGCTCCCCTACCTATCAGCATGCTAAAAATCAGCCTTCTAAGACCACTGCAACTGCACCAAAACCAGTGGGTCACCCACAACGGTTTTTATGATAACTGGAAAAGATAGTTTGAGGTCATTTTTGACGCTTGTTTGCCCCAAACTTCACCAAAAATGAGCCTTCTATGTCAAATTAGTCTAAACCAAACCGAAACTAGGGGGTTCCATCGACCCGCACCTGTCCCCCAATGCACCGATTTTACTCATCTCCGAAATTGATCCCTAACTTTGTACAATGGTGTGCAAAATTTCAAGTCGACATGATAACTGGTTCTGGAGTTGTCATGAACCAGAAGACGATAGGCAGAAGTCCTGGCCCGGATTGAAAATGAGCATATCAACTTTTTTTGGGATCTAATTCCATTTACTAGGGGCATATTAACATAATATGCAAAGCTATAAGCACTGCTGCCCTCAGACTAATTAATTTCTTGAAGCATTAAAATAGGCGAGACCACTATTGAAACTGCAACCTAATATTGATTAATATGCACGCCTAATTTTTAAGCTTAAGATTCTTATGTAAACTTTCATGGTATTAGCTCAATGACAATCCTCTTCAACAGAGCACTAATAATGCCACTAACTACGGATTAGTATTGTAAAAAGTAAATTACTGGGAAATTATCAAAAATTAACTACAGTAATAATAAACAAGTTGTTCGTTAAAAAAATGTCTCTTATTATTAACTGAATAGAGTTTTATCACAACAGTCATTATCACAGCAACGGAAACTAACTAGCAAAGCCTTAAAACTAATGACCGAATTGAATGTAGCAAACCATTCATTTTTTTTATTGCTGATCTCCCAAACTTACTCACGCATCCACAAAGCTGTTACAATATTCCTTTAGTTTTACAAAGCATCTACTTTTACCAATTGTATTATCGAGCAAAAAAATTAAAATGTAAGCACACCCCGTAAAAATAATGAAGACAAAGTAATTGAAAAAAATCTACAACCATGCGAAAATATTTGCGGGTGCAAGTTAAAAAAAAACAAGAATAAAAAAGAACGCCAAAACCTAGCATTCTTGAGTATTACTCACCCTTCAGAAAAATTTGAAAACGCAGAGCCTTGTGTCAGAGCAGAGATGCCAAACATAGGCCCATCATCTCGTTGCCGTTGTTGCTGTCCCCTCTTCTGGTAATTCTGCTGCTGGTGCTGAACTGGAGATGTGATCAAATTTCCCTTTGGGGGACGACCCCGTCTTGCTCGAAATTCTTGCAACATTTGTTCGCCAGTCTTTTCTTCTTCACTAGCTCTATATTTTGGATGCAGCATGCCCATTTCCATACCTCCACTATAGTTGTTCCTATAAACCAAATAGACATAGACCCATAAGAAATTGTAGATATGTAAATCAACAATAGTATTTAAATTCACTCACGTCTCTTTCTCTTGTGCCTTTTGGGAAATTTTGGCCCTTTTAGTCGGCTCAGGAATAAATTCTGCCGTAGCATAACGCTTTGGAGGCTGAATTGCCCGACCACCTCTACCTCTACCCTTAATGACGCCACTGTCTTGCTCAGGCTCTACTCCAGTTTCAGCTGAATCAACTCCATTTGATGCCATAGGCTCATCATCGTCCTCCATGGATTCAGCACCCTGAATAAGTTTTTTGCCATTCAGAGCAAAACCGAAGCAACAATGGAAAGCGAAAAACAAGACAGTACATAGTAAATAAACCACACCTTGTTATCAATTCGTGTAGAGTTTCCAATTTGCTTCCGTAACATATTCTTGACCGGATTGAGCCCCCTTCCACCTTGTGCTCCTCGAACCGATTCCTGCTCAGGGTCGTACGAAACACGCGCCTTTGCAAAACTGAAGTTCTCCACGGACATTTGTAAGCTTGGGTGCTTATTCACTGTTTGAAACATTTAAATAAGAAAACAATAGCGACGTAAGGACATTAAGCATGAGCGCGTGTTGCAAAAGCAGGGAAATACCCACAATAAAGCGCGACTTGTTTCGAAGAGCGGTACTTCGTGCCCTGAGGTGAAAAATAGTACACATCACCCAGCTTCTTGGAGGCGCCTCCGCCGTGTGACCGAATCACAATTTCCCGTTTCCAGCCTAACAGATATAGATTTTTCATAAATATTTATCACAATGAAGGAAGTGAAGGAGAAAATTGACCGTTTTCATTAGTATGCTGTTATTGGGACGTCATAAAAAAGTTTAAAAAAGAAAAGTAATCACTTACCAAGTGTAAATGGCATCATGAGCTTTTCAAGCTTCTCTGGTGAGAAAGCCTTTGTCGCTGGTGTAATCTGCTTCTCCATAACAATGGTTTCTGGAGATTTTTTTGTCTTTTGCCATCCTAGAGGCGACTGAACATTTGATGAGGCGGATGCTACTGCCGGTGAAGGACTAACATTTTCCACATTAACGAGTGACTCCGACGGATCCATCAATCGCAAACGGATCTCTGGACCGCCGGTTTTGACAAGTAGCCGAGATGAAGGGATAGCCACGGGCTCCTTGAAGTTACGCAATACATCTTCATTTGACTTGTACACGGCACGTTCAACCTCCTGTTAATCATGTCAATAAGAAGCAACACATTTTAGTGGTTTGATCGTTTTACTAACCCATAAAGAAATCGAACGAACCTGAACAATTTCAAACAGAATTCCAGACTGTGTATCAATCAACGGAAAAAAGTAATCTTGATATGCAGCAGAAAATCCAATCGTCGGGACTTTGACATTAGCCTCTGGTTCAAATCCAAGCGTAGTATCGTATAGTGACTCGCTATCTGGTAGCATTAATTGCATCAAAGCAACTTCCTCCGAGTCTGCAGGTGGAACTTCACCATCTCCTGATTCTACATAATGCAAGTGCAAAAAATCAATCAAACCTCTTTCTCCACAAATTGAGCTTTTGAGGCATAGTCCTTATCTTTACTAAATACCTGAATCAGCTCCACCATTTACACCTTCAATCATTAATGCAAGTTCCTCCCCACCTTCCTCCACCCCACCAGAAGCATTTTCTTCATCTTGATCACTATTTACAAATTGTTCATCTCCATCTGTATCATCCATTTCTTCACCGTCTTCTGGAAATCCACCTCCATCACCTTCAAAACTATCATCATGCGCATCTTCAAAAAATGGTCCATCTCCTCCACCCCTTTCTCCTTCAATGAGACCATCCTCCCCTTCTCCACTGCTCCCTTCTTCATCATCCTACAACAAACATACGATTATCATATCAAACTTTTACCTTATCTACATAACTGTGAATAATTCAAACGGTTAACTCACAATGGGTTGAGTATCTTCATCATTTTGATCAACTTCACCGTCTTCAGTGTCTACGACTGGAAAATTAGCGCGTTGATCCATGACGCAACTTGTGCTCAAATTACAATCTAAACCGTCAACTGTCCCTTCTTTGTTTGTCCTAAGTATCAATCAATATATAATGGTTATCCACCTCTATCATTTAATTTTACAAACTTTTACTATTCTTACCTTTTTCAACTTTGGAGATGATTTTTTGTTTTTCCTTTACAGCTCAATTAAACAATGTCCACCATAGACCATGCAATGCCCTGTCAATCCTTCCCCCTTGCCGTCCAAAAGCACTAAAAAACTTGGCTAAAAAAGATTTAAAAAAACTTTAGACCATTTGTTTCCTTCAAATTTAGATGGTAGATCATATAAAGAGACATGAACTACAATATTAAATAACTTTTCTCAATTATTCCTATCACAAAATACAAAAACTCACCCAATTTTTTATCGAACCTATCCATCACCCTTTCTATTTACCAAAAAACCGGCTGGAATAAAAATTTAACAAGCAGTCAACAACAACCCTATAAAAATGTCCTCACTTCCACCCATCAACTACCACCACCAACAAAGAAAACTCCAACTTAACTATAATAACGTTTCCCAATTGACTGTCTATAGAACTACCTAGAAAATATCAAGTTTTACGACTCCATCAAAAGCCTCCCATCAAACCCAAACTCCTCACTAAACAAAAGACAAATTAATATTCCCTACTTTTCAAAATTTAGAATTCATTTTCCTCAACGAAACGATTCAACTCTTCCCGCCTCCTCCCTTTCTGCGCTTTTAGCTTATCATTATGGTTAATTAAGAGAGTAAACTAACCTTATCTGCGCCCAGCGACCTGCACCGTACTATAAAGTGGTAGAGTATAGAGTTAAATATTTTCTATAGTAGTTAAAAGAAGGGACGAGTGGAACCCCGAACAAGCGGAGCAGCCAAGTGGTGGTGAGCGGTTTGATGTTGAATTTTGTAATTCCTCCAGAAGAAAAAGAGGAGACCATATAAAAAAAGCTACCACAGCTCTCCTACTGCCTCCTCAACGAAGGTCACGTCACAGGCGTCCAATCACTAACCACCATTTACACCCATATATTATGGCCAATAATAGCATTTACTCCGTTTTTGACATTATGCTCAAAATTTAAAAAAAAACGACAATAATGGTATCCAAATGTACTAGCATAATGTATGGTGGGCCATTACTGGAGACGTGGGAGCAGGAGCGTAGCGTTTGTAGTGTGGGGTTACACTAAATCACAATTCAGTGGTGGAAAGCTTATTCCCATTATTATCAACATCTATGAAATGGGGGTAGTTGGTCCTAATTGGATCAGTTTGTACATATCATCCACTTTACTACTCATTTTGGGAGGTAATATTAGTTGCAGATGGAATAAATGGGTTGCATTCCTCTTTTATGGCTTGACGTTCGCCACGTCGTTGGCGTTGAGGTTGAGGTTGGCGTTGAGGGTAATGCACTTATCGGGGGTTGGTTATATGGAGACCTCAACTGCAGGTCAGTTCAGTTCAATCTTTAAAGACTAATATAGTGTAATCAGATATCAGTGGTGGTGGTGTCGGGTCGGGTTAATAATATTTAGATGCCATGCATCTCATGGCATTTTCATGAATAAATGAATGATGAATCAACCACTTTAATCATCATGAGATTAAACATGAACATGAGCATCATCTTGATCAATGGTGAAAAATATAACCCGTGTCAATTTCATAAAAATGACACAAGTCGGATTTCGGGATTTCTCAATACGCTAATACTAGTACACTCTATGTAAAAGTTATGCTGCTTTCCAGGCCGGGTCACACCTAACCCCGTCTTCTTTCTTCTGGCAATATCAAACTATTCAACATCTTCCGACCGAGTGGTCTTGAACTTTTCAAATTTCAAATCTACAAAAAAATAATTATCTTAAACCAAACTTACAATTAGTACTCTAATAATTTAATTATTCTTTTCAAACGTTAATTAAAACACCTCAAAATGGTTTTCCTACATTTTCCCTCAAACTACACTGACGAAGAGCTCATGCTGCAGGCAAAGTACAACAAACTTCGAAAAAAGGTAAAAAACCACAATTTAAACTTTAACCTACTAAACTAATGCATAAATTAATTTATAAACCACAGAAAAAGGCCCTAGAACAAATGAAAGACCCCAAAATTGAGATTGAAAGAGTGAACCCATTAAAACGTCCTCTGGATCCCAAAGATGCAAAGGAATTGGCAAAAAAACTCATCATGAGTGGAAAAGTTGCCCTTCCACAAAAACAAGGAGACGAAAAAAAGACTATTTTTAAACGACCACGTACTCTAGAACGGAAAATACTTGCCACAGGAAGGAGTGAAGGTCATGGAGGTCTTACCCCAGGATATAGCACTAATTTTCAAAGCGACTTTCAATTTGAACCATTCACCCCGGCACCAGAGATAATGTCCCCTTCATCATCGTCACCCTCATTATCCACGGGATCAGCATCCCCGCTGGGGCCTTTGGATAAAAGTCCACAACGAACCCCATCATCCTTGCCACCTTCCACTTTGGGCTCTTCTATGTCTTTTGCTTTAACAAGTACAACCTCCATTTCAATTACAACACCAACACCACATCAAAAACGAAACAAGATGAACAATAAATCTATGAATGACATGGGTGAATCTTATAATGGAGAACGAAAGTAAGACATTTTAAAAATTCTATAACTTTTATAACTTTGCTAATTTCATGGTTCTCAATGGTTCTCTAGTACACCTCAAATCAAAGGAGTCAACAAGCCTAAAAGGGGTCCCACAATTTACATCCAAGCTCACAATATCACAGATGAAATTCTTCGAAATCAATTTGGAAGGTTTGGCAAGATTGTCAATGTTAAACTTAACAATCCTACGGTTGGATTTGTCACTTTTGATAAGGTGGAAAGTGCTGAGATGGCAGTGCAAGAGGTGAGGAAAATGACAATTCTTGTTCAATATTTATTTTGGTATAAAGAAAAACTAATAGCTGTGCTGTTTGTATTTTTGTTTAGATGAATGGTAGCTCAGTGGATGATGTTTCATACGATGTACAATTTGCTAGACGTCAACCGAACATTACCCACCTCATGAATGACGCTTCAGCCTCCGCACAATGGACGGCCTATGCTACAAGTCACTCGCAAAAAAGCAATCATCAGGATAGACGACAACAAGTGGTTTATGACGAGCCTGTGGAGTAATGGCTGCTTTGATTTGATTTGATTTGATTTGATTTGAAAGGTTTATTTCTGTGACTTGGAAATATAACATGATACATGCTTACTTAATTACTTTTTTCCTTCTTTTTTACTTTTCTCAATCTATCGTTGACTGTCCTCATTAGACTGATTTTTTTTAGATCAATCAATCATATTTACTTGTCTAAGTCATACCCATTAGTTATTTTACCCGATCCAGAAATTTTCAAGTATGTAAACCAAGGAAAAGGCTACATAAACTAGTTGATATAATATTGAATTCAGATCTCAAAATAGATAAACTACTAATTATTATATTACATTATGCAAATTTATCACTGTACTGCTACGAAATAGTTTTGGCACATTATTAATTCACGGCCTGCACTACACGCATTTTGAATTTGAACTTAAAATGTACAAACCTTTATTACCATGATAATAAAGACATTGTTTAAATCAGTATAAATTAGATGATGGATTGGATCGATCACAACCTGGATAAGAACATAACATTTTTATTCACCAGAATTCGGTACACCCTTTAAAAAATATTTGGCAATAACAGTAATAACATATACAACAAAAGGGCATTGTCACATCGACGACATTCTTTTTACTTCTCTTTGCATATAACATTTAAGGCATTCTTAATACTATTACAATAATTACTCACAAACCAACAAGTACAAATTTAAGAGAGAGATTTTGTTATTTCAAATTTAATTAACAAAACGGTGAATGCTTCAATACGTGCACGCCATGCGCGTTCATTGACTAGAATACGAATTAATACGTATTTCTAAGTATTAAATATATAATAGCAGCAACCGCAGTCAAGTCAAGTACAGCAGAACACGGACGGACTAGACGGAACCACGCCATGACATAAATCATGGCGTCATCATGGTGTTCCTCGTAGTATTGCAGTTTTAGCAATTCTTCACAAAGTTATCATCTCACTTTTGTATATAGTAGCATTATAAATTTAACATGAACAAGTGTTTAGCA
Organism: Folsomia inoculata; assembly: GCA_034695825.1. Lineage (NCBI taxonomy): Eukaryota > Metazoa > Arthropoda > Collembola > Entomobryomorpha > Isotomidae > Folsomia > Folsomia inoculata. Next base: position 7,939 of record JAQIWQ010000439.1, read on the forward strand.
CCATTATTAGGAAGCACCTGTTTGCTTTGTTTTCACAAAAAAATTTTTACAAGAATAATCTGAAGCGTAAAAATCTGAATAAAAATGGATGGAAGCACAATGAAGCTATTATGATGGGGGTCAGGGGTACTTTGGGTTGATTTTGATATTTTTCACAGTCAGAGGAAAGTCTCGGGAGGGGGGCCTCTGCTCCGAACAGGGCTTGGGCTTGGTATTTGGTCATCATGTCGACTTGCAATTATTTCAGACCGTTTCCATCTAGATGGTGATCCACCACCCACTACAGTAGGGGGAGGAACGCTAGGTTGAGGACGGGGTTGGGATTCGGATTCTGTAGTGGGTGGACTTTTCACCAAGTGAAGTCTGTGCTCAGTCCCCGACACAGGTGTAGATGTTGACGAGTGGGAACCAGTAGTGGGTGAATGCGACGACGGGACAATTATGGCAGATGATGACGCAGAGCCTGCAAGAGGCTGACGACGCCGAGTGACGGGTCGTGGGCCGCTGGACCTATGCCATATTAAGTATCAATTTTTATGCGTCCATGATAATCTTCTGATAACCTTACTTTGATGCTGGAGAAGTGGATATCAAAATTGAACTACTTTCGCAATGTGGTATCGTTTCCTTTGCCGACGGCGTCCGCACATGTTGTCTGGTTTGTCCTCCGCCTTCTTGATGTCCAGGGGCATCCCTCAAAGTCGGTGAAGGCGTTGGAGACGCACTCGAATGTTTGCGTCCCTCTTCCTGTGACGGATGCGCATAATGAGGATGTTGTTGCTGAAGCTGTTGCTGTCTTAGAAGAAACTGCTGTTTAAGGACGATATTCTCCTGGGACCTTAATCGCATCTTGGGGGCAATAGAGTACGTCGACGTGGAAGTAGATGTTGAAGGTGACGTGGTGGACTTGGCGTTAGCCAGCTTCTCAAAGTCTGCAGTTTTTGATTTTATAAGGCCACCAATGGACGAACTTCCAGCAGAAGCACTACCCTTGTTCCCAAGGGCCTTTGGATCTGCACAAAGACCATCAATCCATAGGATAACAATTCCACACAAATTTTACTTTATTTGTTAGTAGCCATGAAATCATCGTTACCCGTGAGAACCCCTGGGATGTAAACGGACGCGGTTGCAGTCTGCGGTTGTGGCTGTGGAGATGCCGGGGCACTTATCACCATTTGGTTGAGGTTGGAGGTTGGAGAATTAGCTGCCGGTTGTAAATACAAAGAGGTAACCACCTTGGCTGGAGTTTTATCCAGTGAGGTGGTTACCGTTGTGGACGTTGACGTAGAAGCGGTTACTGCGTCAGATCCACCCAAAAGGATACGAGCCGTCATTTCTTCGTAGGGGAATGTGCGTGGATCGTAGGGAGGTGAGCCTGGTGGAGAAAATCCAAGTGGACTCGATACTTCGGAGGAAGGCTGTCTACCAGGGGAACCTATGAACAGATAAAAATATTAAATGTTATATCACTTCTATAGATCCAGGTGAACAAAATGCAAGTGCTCACTAATTGGTGTGGTTGTATGGCTGGATTGAGGCGATCTGACCACAGCAGACGAATCCGTAGAAGCGGAGCGTCCCCGGGTTCGGGGTTGTGGCTGTGGGGCTGTAGAGTGTTGAAGTTGATATGCCTGCCTTGGCGAATAATGGGAATGATGGTCCTCCTCAATAAATGGAATGTCGGTGTCGTCAATGTTCAAGGGTACTGGTACCGGTATCTGCAATCAAAAAAATTCTGAAGCGTCTAAACTTGCAAATTATAAATTATTCTCCGTCTTGTGCTTACCCTTACCTTTAGAGATGCCGTGATAACCCCAGCACTTTCCAATACGGGAGAGCTTTGTCGCCTATTCAGGTTTTCTGGAACTTTCAGACTTTGGTCAGAATTGCTTTTCTCCCTCGTGTTGGATCCCGTTCCACCTGAACCCTGACCTCCACCCCCATTACCAACTCCACCCCCATGAATATTTGCCTCTTTTACATTCACAGAGTCCAATGAATTGGCCCGTTTGCTTTCAAGACCCCCTCCCTTGTGGTGGTGGTGATGATGATGGCTGATGCTGCTGCTTCCCGTAAAACATTTTACTTTCTCGCTTCCTATGTAACCACCAAACAAAATATTACGCCTGGTCCACCAATGAATCCTACTCTGAACCTACCCGAGTCACTGGAAGTCCTCGTCTTATCCGGTCTCGTTCTCCTGAACCATCTCGAACTAGATTTTGTACTGGAAGAGTCACTTTCTGCACCACTTTGACCACCTTTCTCCGCATCGGAACAAGTCGTTACGCCACGTTCGCGACTACCCTCTCTCCTTCCACGAACTCGATCAGAACCACGTAACCTAGGTCAATCATAATCCTCAGAATTTATGATGGAGTCCAATACGGGTAATACAAGAAATCGCTCTTGCCTCGATGTTTCAGGTGGATGTGAATACGAATGACCGGAAATTGGTCCCCCATGTGCTGCACCTTCATGCAAAATGTCTTCTCGTTTTCTGAACACACGTTGCTGTGGGGGTGGCACTTCTTCTCCTTCGGGAAGATCTCCACATTCACTCCCTTCGAACACGGAGCTTGTTTCCATCTCATCATTGAGACTAGGCACACACAAAACATTAACCACTCTAAAACCCATCAAAATACCCAAAATAAAAACAAGCTAAACCTTTCACTTACTCATCCACAAATCCACTCTTAATTTTAAGAATTCCTTCCACCGCTTCTGGTTGTGTGTCCATAAGATGAAGATACACATCATGAAGCAGTTCTGGGGTCACTTCGAACAGCTGGGTGTAATTGGAGATCATATAGTTGACTACGTCAATAGACTCTCGACGTTCTTTTGTTAGTGTGTGGTCCCCGCCGGCAGTACCACCACCTTCCATACAGGGTAGAATATTCGGTGCAATAAGTGTCGCAAGGGAGTAACCTTCCATTTTGTTCCCGGGTAGCAGTTCACCACCAGAACTGCGCGTTTCGCCCGCATTCGCGACAACTTTGGCGAAAAATGCAAGCAGTGACGAAAGAGTGTCACGGTTTGCGACGGGAAGAAGCTGAACGAGATGTTGGACTGCTTCCAGTTGTTGTTTGCGATTCCGGATTTCTACATAAGCAACATTAGGTCATAAATCTTCACAATTTGACCTCAATTTAGTTCTATTACTTTGCGTTTTCAGAAAAGGTTGATAAAGTTCCCGAGATAGTAGTGGATCAGGTAGGTCACGGAGAAACTCTTTTAACAAAGCTGCTACATCGTGAGGACTGTGTTCTTCGCCGAATTGGATCTCTTTTCCACCATCAATTTCTTCTCTTAGCTGATCGATTAATAAATAATCAATCAGCATCTAATAGATTCACAATCCTTCTCTACTTTACCTGTCGAATACGCTTAAGAGATGTGGAAACTCTGAAAATCCCTGTCGTATGCAGCCCATAATTCTCCAAGTGTTCTACACATGCTGTTACAATAGCTGGAACGGATGGTGGGGGTGGCTGTAGTAGGTCCTATAACAAACATATACCATTTGGATATATTTACTAAATGCACAATAGTCATCTTACCAACGAAGGCCCCACTGCAGCTGGAATGGGATCGACGGTTGTAACGCTGCCACGCTTTCCCCAAAACAAGCTTTCCGTCGAACCCTGAATGCATTAAACATTTATGTCGAATCGTTCTGTCTGTCATCCATTCCATCCATCAATAACTTAAAAATTAAATACTTTGTCGTCATGTCTCTGCTGTGCTGCTTGAACTTCTGCCATACTATTCCTACTCCCATTTTGAGATCTTTTACGATAATACGCCGTAGATGGTACGGATGCTGCAATTTGGGTTTGTTGCGATGATGTCGACGTGGACGTAGACCCTTGGCTTTGACCCTGCTCCTGGCCTTGACGCACCCTATCATTAGCGACACACTGGGATAGTGAGATACCAAAAACCACCCCACTGCCACCACCAGACTCTGCAAAAGTACGAACCCAAGTTTAGTTTTTACATAACAAATCATAACATAACCCTTGGTTGAATCAAGTATAAAAGTATGATGACCTCATGGTTGGCGGATGGATGTATACGTTGGATAGAACCAGAAGGCGTCATGTCATGTGACCTTTCATGATTTTCCTTAACTGACTGAGTGAGTTAGTGCCTGAGAGTGAATGAGTGACATTTGACATTGACTTGAGTTAGACGTTTCTTGGGTTCTTTCTTCATTGCTTTTAAAGTAAGGAATGCTTGGAATGAAATAAACTGCATTCAACTGCATTTGCAAAAATAGAATTCGCCTCTGTATTTTTAGATCTTTTGTCTTCCTACCATCCCAACCAACTTGACATCACATAACATAGCGTAACGTAACATCCCAACGTCTTTATGTTACTCGAGAAAGATTTTTGGCCCATTCCACCCATGATGCCGAGTCAACGCTAAAACACTTATTTTACTACGAGACGAGTAAAGCAAGGTTACCCTTATTAGTTCGATACTCACTAACATATCCATACCAATCCTTACTATACAACCAACCAACGAGGTTAATGTTAATGTTGGTTGGAGTTAATTGGGGATTTCATTTCGACAAATGTATTCACAGTAGCGTGACACCTTATAACAACTTGGAGAAAGTAAAGAGGACCATTTTAGACATTTTTTAATGCTTTCCTCCCAACGAATTATGGCATTTTTGCATGTGTTTTTGAAAGCATTTCATTACGGTAACAAAAATTTGCCATAAATTGCATGATTGCATACTCAAAATGCGTAACAAGACCAATTAAGAAAACCCATCAAATTATGAGCAACTACTACTACTTGAACAACCTTTGCAAGTAAAAATAGCCAGATGCGGACATGAGACGTCATGCCACACCGCAGTCACAACACTCCTTACTGCTTCTACAACTACTGCTTAAATAGTACTTTTTTAGTACTTTACTACGAAGGATGGGTGACCAACTTACATTAAACCCCCAACTAAATACTACCACCACCACTACCACAAATGCCATAGGTCACAATCTACCATAAAACATCAAAAGTGGATACTCTACTTTTGGCTAAACGCTTGAATAACCTCGTAGTAACTTTAACTAGGAAGGAAGGAATAAAGGTGGTTGTAAAACATTATAAAGTAAACACAAGCCAGGTATAAAACATCAGAATTATGGCCAACTTCTGTTTATCCCCACATCCCCAGCCATCCATCCATCCGTGACATGGCCTCATTGCATTGCCATTTCACTTATTTCGCACAAATTTCTTCTTTCCACATTAGTCTCACTGTGTGTAAACAATTGTGGTCCAGGTAAAAATAGAGAATCTTATCTTGGCAATTCGCCAATAATGAAAAACACTTCATTCACAACATATCATCTCCAAATTCACAAAAACCCAAACTCCAAATTGCATGTTTATGTAGCTTTAACTCACCTTTCTCATCACGTTTACCACCTTCGAAGAAACCGGTAGATAATGCCTTCTTTTTTAAAAGGTATGGTCTCCTTTTCTTCGTAACGCCTCCAGATCCACTTTTCTCTTTCGGCAACTTTATCTCAACCCCCAGACTTAGCGCTTTTAGCTTCTCAAGCGCCACTTCAACTAAGGTCGCACGTTCGACTTCAGATAAGGATAGAACGTTTGTAGCTTCAAGGGTTATCGTCTTTCCGTTAGGACTTCGCCAGCGACATTTACCCTAAGATTCATAAATGCAGGTCAAGTCATTTCATCTCATGGCATATGCCTCGTGTAACGTAGGGTGACCCACCTGTGGAGCCCATGAACAAGGGGCTGACCCACTTGAGCTGGTATTAGCCCTTGTGGTACTTTTCGATCTAGATTTGAAAATACGGGACGACTTGGACATGAGACCTCGACTTGCGCCTCCAACGCCACCACTCGCTGCTGTTCCTGTCATCGATCCTGTCGTCCCCCGCTCTCCGCCTCCTCCTCCTCCAACACTGGAGGAAGACTTGGACTTTTGCATCACTGGGTTTGAAGAAACAAGATTAGAATCCACCAGTGGGAGCGACATTTGCTCCTTCTGCGGCACCTTGGACCCGAAACCTGTTCCTTCGGAGGATGTGACTCCACCCCCACTAACACCACTACGAGTACCCACCCGGCTCAACATACCCCCACCCCAACCTGACCCTAAACTCCCCAGTCCTAATCCGAGACTTCCTAAATCTCTGTCTCGGTCCGAACTCCGGAATAAACCATGACCACTATGACCACCAGCACTACCATGTTGGGGTTGATGATGATGAGAATGAGAATGCGACCCTGAACCAGACATGGAATGAACAAGACTAAGGAGATTTGGACTGGATGAAGTCGTCGGTGGCAGACCAAGCAGTCCACCGCGTCCGAGCCCCCCAGAATTGGAGGAAGTAGACACCCCAGCAGGGTGAATTGCTAATGAACTTGTGGAGGATGGTTTCTTGGTCGAAGAATTTCGGAAGCCAAACGATGATGCGAAGGGAGAGGATGAAAAAAATGACTTCATAATTCCACCACTACCATGTCCACCATGGGAAGACATTATAGAGGATCCAGATCCACCTCCTGGAGTGGATGGTGTTGAACCGGATAGCAGTGGTGACCCAGAAATCTTTACGTTTAGTTGATGATGTTGGCTTCGGGGTGAGTAGGAAGATGCAGCACCACCACTTCCACTCCCAGATGATCCTGCAAAAGGTCACCGGTATTACAGTGTTACTTGCACATTTGATGTGCAGAAAGTTTTAAAAATATAAGAGGAACTAAAGATTCGACATCTTCCTTTTCAATTATTGCGGTGGCAGTAATTGCGACCTTGGTTTGGATGACGCACTTAACTCAAATTCATGCCCACCATAATTTCCCATACTTCCTCAACGTTAATTAGTTTACAAACCTGATGATCCCGTAGTGGACGCAGGAATAGGTGATAGTCCTCCTTTCCCCTGAGGTTGTGGAGGACTCAGCAACATTGACTCCTGTTGAGGTAACTGCGACTGTTGCTGCTGCTGGAATAATTGCTGATACTGCAACAATTGTTGCACCCATGCATCCTCCCATTCTGACGTGGACACAGAAGAGTCACCACCACCCACGGAGTAGAGATCGAAAGCATCAAAGCTACTCCGGGTGGTTGTGGGTATACCTGATGAGGTGGTACTATGCTGAGCATGATAAGCAGCATGATGCAAATACCATTCCGCACCTTCTGACGTAGCAATTGATAATCGTGGAGAAAGGGATGCAAATTCTGCAGGCGAATCGGAAGCTGATGCCACAGAAGAAAAGTCAGACAATTTTCGAAGATATTTAATCAAACTTTCTCCAGCTTGAATACCAACTTCTTTTGGGGGACTGGTAACTCGTAGGCCCCCTTGAGCTGGGGATGATGCCGCTATCATACTTGTCGGCATGTTGGATATGTCACTACTGTTAGCCAAAAACTGGGCATTCTCAATCTGCCCCGCTGTAGCTGCTGTAAGCTTGCATGATCCCGATACAATTGATGATGGTGGTGTTGGCGATATTGGCGATGTCGATACCCCAGCAACTTGTCCTTCCTTCATCTCGACTAAAGAATCAGTGCAGCTATTCGTGGCCACCTTGCCACTCCCACTCTTGGAAGGTGTTCCTCCTTTTCCCTTGGCCACTTTCTTTACTCCCTTCTTTACGGTGACTTTCTTTTTATCTGATGGAGTTGTTGAGGTGGGACTCATTTCCACACCAACTTCAAGTTCCAGATTAGATTGTGGTGAAGATCCTAGATGGGATGAAGTTGGGCTAGTACAAGGTGGTGAATCAACCCCTGAATATCCCTGACCTTCACATTGACCCTGACCTGGTAACGGTGGACTGGAAGTGGTTGGAGAAAGTTGGGACTGAGATTGTGACTTAGATTTGGCCTTTGACTGCTTGCCTGTTCCACTCTTGGCTGCCTTCTCTCCAGTTGTTGTTGAGGTCACACTAGAAATCCCTCCACCACTTGATGACGTTTGCTTTCCTGACACTGCTGTCGCAGAATGACCTTGACCTTGAGGCTGCCCTTGGCCTTGTTGAGCCGTCACTTCATTAGCAACAGATTCCTCCACCCCTTTCCCACCACCACTAAGACCTAGTGCTTTATTCTTCTCATGTTCCAGAGCTTCTTCCACTGTCACATTTTTACTCTTGATATATCTCAAGGATCGATCATAATTAACCGTTTTGAACTTGTCGATAGTTTCTTTGTTATCCGCTTTCGAGTTTTTTCTCATGATGCGGAGATATTTCAGGACGGTATCCGAGATGGATGATGAGTATCCGGATTCTTCACTTTTCTTATCCGTGGCGTCTATAACGGCACCACCAGTACCACTACCACCACTTGCACCACTACCACTTTTGTCCAACACTTTCTCTTCAGATTCACGACCACTTTCGCTTCGGCTTCGAAGTCCATGAGCACCACCACCAGCACCACTATGGGGTCCTTGATCACCACTTATGGTGCTTGTAACAGCCCTGGTCGAAATGGGTATCACAGTCTCCTTCACTCCACCACTGGTACCACTACTCAGACAGACGGACCTCAAATTTGCACCAAATCCCGTAGAAGAAGCTGTTGAAATAATAAGAAATATTTAAGTTTATGACAAGCTAAAAATCACAAGACTGATTAGTGGAAAGATTATATACCTCCAACAGTACCTGTCATGCCTTGCCCTTGCCCATGTCCTCCTGATGAGAAATTGCTTCGTCCACTTCCACCTACGGTTTCCATTGGTCCCCCATACCAAGGTCCCATCCCCATACCGAACCCAGTCATTTGCCCTGTGCCATCCCCATAAATTCCACCACTACCCCCGTAGTCGTCCCCACCTTGCCCCAGTCCATGACC
>JAQIWQ010000440.1:0-16821 GCA_034695825.1 Folsomia inoculata
TTTTCTAAATTCGGGCAGATTCTTTGAAACAACGATTCATTCTCACGTCAGTCACTTATTCTGATGTTGCCAGGCTGGCATTTCCTGGAGCCAAATTGGGAGCAAAGACTTTCTCTCCGTGTAAAAATGTGTGGAAATTAACCGGAAATGACAGATGATAATTGATAGCATTGTTTTTCTTCCTCGTTATAAGACAGATCGGATTTCCATTAAGAATAGATATGTCAATGTTGCACAAGTATTATCGTACCATATGTATTGCTTGGCTTGGGTTATTGGCAAATTTACCTCTCTTGAAAACTTTTACATTACTTTAATCGACAACAACCTTAAACTATTAGGATCTAGTACTGACTGTCTTAGTATAGTGTGCATCGTAAAACATGTTGCGTTATTACATTTTCCTCCCATCAGATTACGTCAGCAAGAAAGCCACAATTAAGTTAAAGGAAAATAACTACAAACTATATAAACTGTGGCCCGTTCGTTCTTTCAAGTCAAATCGTTTTCGTTATACAAATGATTCTTTCCTAAGGAAGTTCTTCCTTTCTCAATAAAATATTGATTTACCAACTATTCCTTCATCACCAACACACGTTTGACGTTCCAAGTTTCTATTTCAGATGCATTTTTGGCTAACAGGACTCATATTCTTGTTCTACTAATAATTTTAGTACAACGAACTTTTAACTCGCAAATCGATACACGTCAAATCGTGCAATTGAATAACAAACCCAATTATGTCAGGCAAAATTAAATCACGACAGAAAATTGCAAACTGTTAACGCGTCCATATTCTCTTTAGAATATGCATGTATTGATCTACTTGTAATATAATCATCTATACATTCTACATAGCCCACGTTATGATTCGTACTGTAGCATAAATTCAAATTGTAGTATCTTTGCTACAACTACGTACTTTCGCAGATTTCGGAGCTCAACTGCAGCAGTGATGAAGGAGAACCAGGCCAAATAAGTAAAATAAATAACTGCTTCCTCGGACAATTTTACATGCCCACAATTCATTCGGTCGAACGGAAACCTTTGAGCAATCATTGTGATGCAAATACCTCCTCCCAAATACGCAATCACATATTCACACATAAACAGACATAAATGCAAATGCAAACTTCCCTTCTTTACTGCTGTACTGTAAGTATTGCAGCACATGGGTGCTAAAGATAAATGACACCAACACCTGCAACATTATGATAACAGAGAAATAATATAACTTTTTGCTTCAGTCATGCTAACCAACTCGAGTAATCCTACTTGCTTCATCTGCCAAGCAAGTCAACTCGCATTTTTATATAGTTCAACAAAACACACTACATTTTGTTGGTATGCCAGAAGAGGATCTTAGCGAGTAAGTCACGCTAGGAAAATAAGGATTTCTGCTACGGAACAGAACACTTTCTGTAACAACTACCTACATCCATTAAAAGTTTCAGACATTAATGTTGAGAGACAGACATTTTCTCTGCATCTCCTCATTGCATTTTGTATATAAATGTTTTAGACTTTCAGCAAATTACCATTCAAACAGGCGAGACTAACTATCGTGATATAAAATAGTTAAGAAATACGAGACAATGTGTAATATTCAAATGCAAACCAAAAAATATCAATTTTTTCGCCTCTCCGATAAAGAAAGAATTGCACCAACAATAAGCTAGTACATCCGTTATGAGAAAGAGATTAAATTAAATGCGGTCCATTTCTTCTTAACATTTTGCATCCTACGGATATATTAGCTAATACCAAGGTTTACTTTAGTATTCGGTTGTTGAGGATAGGAAAGAATTAATTGAGGAAGAGCACACACCGAGTTTCACTCCATTTGGCATAGTCGTTGAGATGGAAAGTGGTGTTAAAAGAAAGAAGTTGCTGTCCCTGTTATGTGTGTTACTAATGCAGTAATTTGAACGGAACTAGAACAGAGCAGTGCAGTTCTCTATGTAGCTGGATAGGAGAACCTTTGTTTTCTAACAGTTTTGCATAACCAAAATTTAACGAACCCTAAAGCTGTAAAAGTAAATTGCTTTTAGATTTTTAGAGGAAAAAGAAAAACACACGAGTCTATAGAGAAACTACGAAGGGAAAGAATTCTACGAAAATGATGAAAAGCAGAATTTTAATGTAGAGTTAAACTAAAACTACGAATTCCATCAGGACACACGTATGAAAGGTAGAGCAGAGCAGAAGAGGTAGAAGAACAAGTTGAAAATTAATTCACTAAATCACATCAGTGCTCAAGTTGGCTCAAATGAGATCTAAATCTAGATTTGTACTACCCTAGTTGGATGAAACTTGGAATTAACTGGATGGATGATGATGTGAACTTAGAACTTATATAACTAAAGCCCAACTTTGATCTTAAAGTTTACTGTCGAAATTCATGCCTCGTTTCGTCAAATGTCTTTACCCAAGTCATTCCTGAAATTCGTTTAATCTGGGAGCGTTATTTACCTCGTTTTCTCCTAGTGTATTTACCAAAAAGTTAAATTACTTAGTGAGATTAAGACTTGTTCCTTCCTTTCAGAGTGGCTTGTGACTTTGAGATACTGTGGCAGATGAAAATGCAGAACCATGTAAAGTCCCAACATTGTCAATTTAATAGTAATGACGTGGTTGTAATTGGCAACTACATTTAATTGACATTTTCGTCTCACTGTGCCAAATGTTGAGAAATGTTATAAACATCTTATGTCTTGGCTGGCTCTGAAACCAAATTGATGCAGTTTGGTAGATTTATATCAAATTATCATGTGATGGGCGACACACTGCGTCAGTGTACAAGTAATGTATATCAGTCTGAGTATAGAATTAGGGGAGACATTATCTGATTGTGACAATACGTTACTTTAAAATATCATTTAATTCTCAATCTCAAACACCTTATGCGAAGCTAATGTGCTATGTTTGTCAATAATTAACATAAATCTCAGTAGGTAATCAAAAGGTGTTTCCAACGTGTTGTTTCAATGTTCCACATTTGTTCCAGACAGTATTGAATGCACCTCAGCCTCAACCTCTCTGTTGTAAAGGACTATTTATGTTTGAGTTTATTGATGCAAATCTGTAATCCGATCCGCCACAAGGAACGATAATAGATATAACCTCTAGTTATTTAGTCGGTATATTACCCAACCTTGACATCAAACTTGTTAAATGTATGTCCTTTACAAAATTTAATGCTAATAACGTCATGAATGAATATGCACCTAAGGAAGGACGCGGATTGAAGATTAGCAACGCATGCCCGCCCACCACAACAAGGCCACGAAATAGTAGTTTTCCTGGTTCAAGTCGACTTGAATCGATCGGTTATGAAATTGATACGAAAAGAAAACTGGCAGGTATTAATTAGCACACGTGGCAGTGTAGTTGGTTTATTTGGTAGTGGATGGAGTGGTGCAATTTGAAAGTATATATTATGCAACGCTTTCACATTGGATCCGACATCATTTTATCTCCTCGTCCATTATCTTTATGATGTTGATGTTAACCGAAGGGACCAATTCAGACCATGCAACGAAACAACATGCACACTATCCACTATCTAGCTAATGAACCGGGTGAATATTGAACACTTGCTTACTCTGACAAAAGCTGACAACACAATTCCAGAAAGCATGTTGGACAATAATAATTGAAAACAGTTTCTGGGTTCTGTCTGTCACATCGTCTATTGTCATGTTATAATTTACTAATACATTCCAATTTTATGGCACCACCAGCCTCGTTAGTTGAATAGCTTAACCATCTAGCAAACTGTACTGCTGACTACCACAATCGCAAGAATGTTATATTGATTGAATTGCAAAAATATGACCTTACTGAAATGGCGATAATAATACACATAACGCAGTGCCAACTGCCACTGCCAGCCAATACATAATTATATATTAACAGATTGTCTTTCTCTGACTTCATTCATTTGTAATCAACTGGATGACCTTAATAATAATTATGTGTCGAGTTGGGAAATAAAAGCCAGTTTATATAAGATAAAAATTATAATAGCAGAAATACAAAAAATTCTGCGCAAAACTTTAAACCTTATTCATGAAGACAATATTGAACGAATTCAACAGGAAAGAGCACATTTTATTTTTCTACTTGGACCAAATTTTTTAATAAAAAGAGAAGCCGACTTGCATTATTTGCACAAGTATTATTATGTTCACAATAGTTTTGCGACTTCCCGACGGTAAAACTAATAAAGCACAAAAAGTCATCTCCGAAACATGAAAGTTGAAAACCTAAACTTAAAGCAAGTATTCGGTAGGTTTAGCACGAAACACGACAACAGAGTACACAAAAGTTGCATTTCAGAAAATTGAGTTCCACGTGAAAAATAATGAAAATTGACGCCTCTCATAAAACGAGAAACTGTAAACTTACTTTAAATAATAACCTAAAAGTAAAGAAAAACTTTGCAACTACTTAATCATAAAACATCTAATTGCATTTTTTCAGAAATTGAATCCGGAAAAGTCATTACAATCTCAAATTCAAATAGCAGAAACACCCAAAATCACTATCATACTACCCACGCCAATAAAATGGGTTGAAAATATGTATCATTTATTTTCAAAAACAAAAGGATTTAAATTAATTACGGCTTGCGTTTGACCACCTTAACCTGAGCATAACATATTACATCTAGTCTCGTGACCAACTAAATGAAATATTATACAACATACACAAAATAATAATGCATCTGCATTACAAACAGAACACTTTTCATGCAAAACCAAACGTGTTGTGGTAAAAACAACATTACTCTCAGGAAAACAAAATTCTGCTCCACCATTCGCATGTATTGGGGTTCATTTTTTTCCTTATAATTCTACTGGAGTAGTAAAATGGCATGATAAATTGGAATGTGACATCTCTATATGCAAATCAAACCAACAAAAGTCTTGAATTTATCCCATGATCTGCAAGTTATGGACTAAACCGGTTGGGATGTCTATAAAATAAAACAATCAAGTTTCTAAAACTGGGGGCGTCACATTAAAGAATTTTGACTAGGATCTATCCACATGTTGCGTTTCTCGATCATTTTGCTCTAATGGTCTGTTTTTGTTTCGATACCACATGCGTAATCAACACCACTAATGCAATTAAATGGACAGTCAGGCTTAGGCTTAGCATTGCTACAAATCTTCAAAGACTTTGCTATTCTATTCTACATAATATTCTGACGACATTCAAATGAACTTGGTCCAACTGGGTTTTGAAACTTTAATTTAATTTAATTTGGATGATACATCCGAACTCCATTCTATTGCGGGTACCAGGTCATACATGCATGTCATATTAATCCAGTTTTGTGGATGACGGGAGCAGAACCAGTACGTTTAAATTTGATAAGCAGTGCACACAAAAATAATACAATCAACTAGGAAGTCAATTACAACGATATATAAAACTGTTTCTGTCTCATATCATAGATATATAGAAATGATATGAGTTAATTGGCGTCTGACTGCCCAATACAAAGCTGATTATGGACTTGTTTGAAGCTCAGAAGGTCGCAACCACTGGCAGAGTCAAATGGGTCTGAACAACAACAAAATTATGCTTCATCTGCGTGAATGAATGACAAGCTCATCGTCGACATCGGCAGCCCAAAAAAGGTGACCCAACCGGAGAAACTGATAATTAGGTAAATGAATGCACAAAAATGGTAAATAATTGATTGATGGTTTTGACAATATATACCGTGTGGGTTGAACTCGATATCATCGAAACCTCAGTCGAGACAAACACAATCGCTAATCGCCCGTTCAAACCCAGTGATAAAAAACCAACATTCTTGAGTGAACGAGTGTGTTGAAATGAATACAAAGTCCATCATATTACGTGTATCCCGTCAACCGTGACTGACGGTAACAAATATGCGGAACATTAGAATGCCTTGCCATAAGCTTCCCACGCTATTTGTACAACCTGAGCATGCTTTCAGACTTAGTAACATTTTCCTTAATTAATTAAATAAATAATAAGCTGGTATTGCATCACAGGCATAATTCAGTCAAGTCGAGTTTCCATAAACTGTCGAATTTCAAGCATTAGTAGTTATCTCTTATCAATGTTTCAATTCGATCAGCCTTCAATCTGGGGGATCAGAGATACTATTTCAAATCATCATGCAGCAAAGTTTGCAATCAGTTGTTTCAGTTTATATAATTCACAATTTTGACAATATTCAGAACCCAATACCCATGCTGAATCCAAGAAATACTGCCTTCCTTGTTATGAACTAGAGGAACACTATTGACTATGAAGGTTTGAGGACGCTAGTTATTTACGTATTAAACCAATGAACAAAACGTACCTTTTAAAATAATAATAAAAGTGCATAAAGGAAATCGGTTGGCACTATATATTTGCTTCCAATCAATACTTCTGTTAACCGTTTATTGATTTTATCTAAAGAAGTATTCTTTAATTGGAAATTATTGATTTGGAATAATTAATTACCATCACGTAAACACCAATGACAGATTTCCTATTCATTAGATTACTAGGTCGCCCGACATGCAAAACTCGTAAGATTTTTGACGATTCACCAATCACCATTCTACTTCGCAATAGAAGAAGAAATAGAAGAATACACAAGTCGTAGTTCCACCATTTACACTGCTATTACATACTACTTTATTACCCACTACCCTCCCACTATCGATACTGACATTTCATCAGGCTATTATTTCCCTCTAAAGAGAGTTATGTGCTCCAAATAAAGATACGTACATACCGCTTTCCGGTCTATGGGAAATAATGTGGTAAACTACACGTGATAAAAACATTACATGACATGACGTATGAAAGACGTAATTGACTGAGAATATTCACGAGTATTATTACAGCAATAGACAAGTCCTACAGTAAAATGTCGACATTGCAATTTAAGCCGTGCATGTCAATTGATCAAGGTATTATATTTCCACCATTGATCAGTGCAGGTATTATTAGTCATCTTCCACTTTTCTGGACACCTGATTTAAGCATTTCCTGTCTTGTGACATTCTAACAAATTCTGACGACATCAGTATGAAATAGCTACAACTGACGTCGACGCAACGGAGAAATCAATACCATTAAATGAAATATAGATTGATGACTTCAGCGTATTCAATTCAATAACGGCTTTTGAACCTGAACGGGTTTCTTTCAATTCCTTTCATTTCAACATAAACATTAATCCATATTGAGCTATTACTGAGCGGATCAGCAAAAAATGGGACCAACTGAACTGATCTTATCTCAACTAAATGAAAGTAGAAGGCATCTTACACACCATGCAATGATGATAACTTTGTGACCTTTTAAAAAATAAAATGTCAAAGTGAAAGCATCAAACAACTTTCACTTGGACTGGAGCTTGACCCTACTAGTGCAAATCTTTGAGTTGACAAAATAGGACAACCGATGACAGAAATGGTTGGAAGTAATGCGAATCAAGTAATGGCCTTAAGGCCTTTTCTTGCTTTATGTACGATGATTGAAAAGCTCAACTATGAAAAGTAAAGAGTTGAAAAGAAACCAAGGTGGAGCTTAGCTGCGACGGTGCAGAGGACGTGAGTTAAATATATTTCAGCAAGAGGAATGAAGAAAGTCAGGTGAACGTGAAGCGTTTTCTTGTGTTGTTTGACATGTTACTGTAATGTTGGAAAGTGGACGAAATAAATAGCGCCTGTCATGCCGGTGTTATGTGTCAGCCAGAAAGAATCAACTAAAGCTTCTCAAAAAAGTCAAACTTTCAAAAAGTCAAACTCTCAAAAAAAGTCTGAATGGGGCGGAATTCGACAAACAGAAACACCCGTCGGAGAAAGTTTTTGGCTTTGACTACTCCGAAGAAATATAGTTGACCACAATACACACATCAAACCAAACCACTGAAACAAAAATTGATGTTAATGTCATATACTTGGTTAAAAAAACGGCTTTGAAAAGTTGATTCAAACCAACACCAACAATCAGGGATGCTTCTGAGTGGTTAAAGCCGAACAGAATAAAAAGGAAAACAATTATTGTAAACAAGCAAGCTTTGCCTAAAATTGTCATTCCTTCCACCTCCGCAATATCAGGTCTAGCCACATAGTCCAACCCTCTTGATACTTCATAATATAAGTAATTTGCTTCCAGTTCCAGACAAAAATCCACCTTCAAATATTGTGAAGTTGAGTTGGTTTGCCCAACCAGCCGTGAAAGTGAAAATGGAGTCACACTTGTAAAACTCGTAAGGGAGGAGAAAGTAACTCCATTCCGACACCGCCAGATCTTATAGTATTAGAATTTTGACCCTTTTCCCTAGTAGAATGTATGTTTTCATATACTTCTTGGGTTTGGTAGTTTGGCTTTCCATGAAACCGCAAATCCACCAACATGACCAACGATCCATACATCCTCTTTGCTCAAGTTGGGTTATTTTTTCGCATCGTGAATCCGCTCAGGAAATAACGCAAAGCGCGTCACAGCACATCACGTCAATGATGCAATAATTGGATCAAAATAGACGTCCACCCTCCCCTGCATAGTTGGCATCCATTTGGATCATCCCATACTGGATTTTAGTTCCATTCACCTTTCACCATATATCACGTGCCGTTGTACATTTGAATAAATCACAGAAGAATGAGTCGGAATGAAATGAATGGTCAACCAATTTCAGCAATTGTACTTCGTCTTTCTTTGTTATAATCCGACTCACTCCCACGTCATTCTTTTCTTGTCTTTTGTTTCAACAGAACAAAAAGTAAGTGAAACCAGAAAGAAAGCAACCATACAAAAATACCTACAATGTTTTATTTATTATGTAAAAGACCATTGTTTTCCTGTCGATATCCTTTATTCTTACACTATACTTATAGCCAGTTGATATTTAGAATAATGTGCTGTTCTACGTATATTACATACCCACATAGGTATTGTCTTTCATCTCCATATATAACTTGTTGTTTTCTCTCCGAGTAATGTCCTTTCATATGTGTGTATGTGGTCGGATAAAGATAGATAAAAAAGGAAGGTGAAAGGTCCGTTTCCACTACATACTTTGCGTTATCAACAACCAAGATGTTTATTGCTTTTCTCAGCCCATATAGAACAGAATTGATAATTTAATTTAACCTGCTGCTGGCCAGCTAACCATCAGGAAAGGGTATATAGACAGATGAAAAGGAGACATAAAATTGTTTATTACGCATTTGCACGAATATTGCATTTACTTGTAAGGATACACTGAACTGACTGTCACAACATGAAGGAAGCACCTCTAACCTTCTTATTAGAAAGAAATAAATTGCAGGCAGCAACAAATTATGTAGTAGTATCCTTCCTTTGTCATCCATTACAGGAAAAGATTAATGAAGATAAGACAGAGACACATTGAACTTTCTCCCAAACACACGCAGCTAATTTACTATTCCCGGATTCAGACAGATCTCGGAATAATAACCAAAGATTAAATTGTATGCCTAATAAATAAGCTGTAATTAGAATCCAGTCCAGCACTTCACTCAAATTCAACTTCACTGTTAAACATTGATATAGATTAAGAGAAATATATTTTCTTATAGACGAACTCTACATTTGCTGGAGAAAGAGATAATCTGCTGGTATAGTACATATGTAGTATAGTCACTTCAATCAATGTTGAAGTACTGCTTATGCTTAAACCAAAGACCGAACTACCATACTAGAAATACTATGCTGACCATAGCACGGGCAGCCATTGTATTGCCCCAAGTGTAATTGAGTATCGATGCATGTTTGACGTGATATAAGGAAATAAAATCGTTCTCAGTCTTTTGTGAGGAAAAGTAAATTCAATATTCAATAGACAAGGGAATAGTGGAATAAAAAAGAATGAAATGATCCACTTTCCACTAACCTGACTCACTCACCCCACTCAGTTCATGTTCATATCAGAGTTTTCCTAGCGTTTAGTTTCTCCTTTGCTCACCTTTCTCTTATACGCACAAGTTTACTTTCTCCATCTTCCACTCCACTATATTTCGATTTATTACACGGTTCCCTACGTTCCTTCCATCCTTCTTCACCAACCAAATCCTCATCAACCGTCAACAATGCATTTTTCTGTCGTGACACTCGACATTTGAACTGACGTTCGACGAGGTCACGCATACATATGTGTACTGTATTGTATGCACCTATTCAATTCATGATAAAGTAATATTGGCTTTCACATTTAGGTTACTTAATACAGTTTATTATCACGAATTTCATACCAATCAAAAATGTCGTCAGGTAGAGTGGTGGTGGTGGTTGGTTGGTAGAATTCGTGATATTGTTTCATTTCATTTTTACTTATAAATGTAAGCAAGGGTTTTTATTACTTTCACTTCCTTCAAAGGCAACCCAGTCACATTTTTGGAGTAAATACCTGAGAATTCGGAATATGCTTGGGTAGACCTGAGAAAGATGTGTAGGTATTCGCAGTATAGAAATGACGTTAACAGTGCAAAGTATATCCAAATAAATATATTCTTTAGAGCTAAATATTCAAATTCAATTCGCCTACAAGAGAATTGATCTATTCAACTTGACAAATATTTACTTCATTTAAGTACTTAATCCATCGTTTAGCTCTGTCTGTAGATTGACATGACCAGATTGACCAGGCCAGAGAACAAACGAATTCCGACGTAAGCGGCCAATCACTGGCACACGCTACCAAACATTTACCGGTACCACAAATCCAGTACCATCCCTCCCTAATATTTAGTATCGAATCGATAATCAAATCAATACTCTTCACTCTAATTCTCAACATCCAATCCACTTCGGTTAGGTATTCTGCAGTTGGATGGATGGATGTTTGTGAAATGAAAAATGATGGACGCCTGTGTGCTGTTGCGTTCATTTGCGCCATCGTTGCTCACCGTTTTCTTACTCGAACAAACTTTCCTACCTGTATTTCCCTGCTGTGATTACCTATAAAGTTTGTCGTCACGTAAATCAACTATTCAATCTAATCCATCCTCCACCAGCGTATCATCCCAACCAACCCGTTACGAAAACAAACACTAGGAAAATGTTGACAATGAGTTGTACTTTGCACTACGAACGAATATAATTCAATTATCTACAACGTATCTTGAATATGATTTACAAAACACTGTTTCGAAAACAGGGATAATATACAGATCGAAAGGTAAATATCTATCGGTTCGAGTATTGGAGATTTTTTTATAACTCAGAGTACACACATAAAAACTCGACCCGAGTGAAAGTAGGACAGACGTGCAAGTATATTATGCAAAACTGGAAGAAGCTTGCTCGAAGAAAATAAACTCGAGATTCTTCATGTAAGATGGATACTTTCTACAGGAAAGCACAATACTTTCAAACAATTTCACCATCTTCGAGGAAAAAGTATTAAGAACTCTCATCTCTTATCAAATTCCTTCTGCTAAAGTTAGTTCCTAGGTTCTGTGGTTAAATAAGTAAGCCGGTATTACTTTGGTTTTGGGTGGACTGGACTTTTCTGTCGGATGAAGTTGGATCGATTCAACCCAATCGGTTTACATCTGTATCTATATGCATCTGTCTTCTTTCTCCTTCAATTCACCGGCTTCCACTTTCTCCACAAAACTAAAGCTATTCCTGCACTCTCTTGAACATATTGTAATAGGCAACTCAACTCATCGCATCGCATCGCAACGCAAACCACAACCAAAAACCTAATCTGTTCTCAGCTCGCTTGGTGTTCTTATTTCCGCTGCTGCCAACCAACCAAAACCAATAGGGACCGAGTTAAGATAAGATGTCGATGCCAACCCAACCCATGATGGAACGACAACCAGAACAGATTTGGTTTTGGTGGTCTGGTCTCTCTGGTTGGAATTTGGAATAGTTTCTTCTTTACTATCTCCTTCATTGCACGCTAATAGTAAAATGAGATTTACATTTACGACGACATTACAACATACAAAGCTGGAAAGCAGAAAATTGCATTATTACTTTGCTACCCTACTTTCACCTACTTGAAGAATTGGACTATAATAAGCACTTGCATCATTAAGTAAGCCTGGACAACAGTACATCCTTTGGGATGGATCTGCTACTGAATGGCTTATTTATTTATATGTCTTCTGTGATACCGGGTAATGAAGAAGAAAAGTGGGCTCTAGTTGGTTTGGTGGGCGTCTTATTCGTTGAGCTTTGTAATAAGAAGCATGATGACATGACACCAAGACTACACCACCTATGAATTGAATGACGTCAACAGTGTCATCTTATATTCTTCTCCCATCATCCCACCAACCACACCAACCAGCATGCATCCCATCTCATCACCTATTAAATCTTCAAGCAAACAAAACTAATGCAGGTAATAACATCATCGAAAGAGAATTGGATGAAATGAAAACAATATTCTATACGTAGAAGAATGCAATCTTCTCATTTAATGTGACAGTCTCTACATCAATCATTGTTATACTTATGGAGTACTACAATATGTGCTAGTCTCCGCGATTGGCCTTCTCCAGAGCACGACTATGAAAATAAAGGTGTCCCAAACTAATCTCAATTCAAACATTCAACCAGCCCACGTACTATAGACACAAGTTGAAGTTGTGTCGACATCGACATGGTATGAAAACAGCGTACAGCACTTAATGCTTTAAACAAAATTCCCAAAACCCCATCGATATCAACCCCATTTCAAACTTTTCTTGTAAAACAAAAAGTTGTGTTCAAGTACTGAATTTGCATCAAAACTCTGAAATATAAGTTGGATGATGAAATGGAATAAAATTACACTAGGAACCAACCACACACTATAAAAAGATGAAATGAGCATGATTCTGTAGGAATAGGTGACAAATGGAGTGGAAAAGGGTATTTAGGTAATGTCGATGTCGACGTCGACTCTATAAATGTGCGGTTTGCATGGTCTTGGTGAAAGCCACGCATGCACAGCCATAATAGGTGACAATTAGATTATCTTGACAAATTGACATGTGGGGGTGACGCATAAACTGACGTTGACGTTATCTTTCAACTCTAATCAACCTTTCAAGTTTGACTGAAATTAAATTGGTTTACGTGTCTCTTTTGGAACATGTACGAAATTATAAAATTATTGACTAATGAAACATTTGATACTGATGCGATTGTGCTTGATTGCGAATAACCGTCATCCGTTGTCTTTTCTGGTTAGTACAAATAATCGCTTATGTATGGATGGTGATGTCATTTGTAACATTTCAAAATTTCACTTACCTTTGAAGCTGAAAGATTGTCGTATTTGATGTACGTAGAAGGAAGGAAGTGAAACAAATTAATGCACTCTTATTTTCAATCCTTTTCCGTCTTGATGTAAAATGTTGCACAACCAACTCCAATTTTCAGTCCAATGTAATCCAATCGTAATATCAATCGAATCGAACAAATAATCAATCACACGTCACAGTGGAAGATGCACTTTTTTTATCACCACTAAAAAATCAAAACTGACAAAATCACAAAGGATCCAATTTCTACAGCAACTTGGCTCTTTTCTTCTCCTTTCCTTTCACCACTCCACTGTGGGGGGTGGGTGGGTGTAATGTAATGAATCCTAAGGTTTTATCTGTATAAATTCAAATGTTTTTTATTGAATTATCATAAAATGCCATGCCTTAATAAAAAGATGAACAATTCAGTAGTAGTTACATGTAAATTACATGTAATGCAAATCAAGCAAGTTTATAAAGATCTCTACGACATGTAATGAATGATCAATGTGACATTCACATATTGGAATCTAAATTGCTTTATTGGTATAACCATGCATGCACCTTCTCCAGTATTTAACATTTACTTTACACCCCACCCAATGCAGACAAGTATTAATTTATATCTACATTTATACATGCATGAAACCAACTAGCTTAATTTCGACTCTTGACTCGAGTATAAGTAAGTGAACTACATTTATATGCAGCATTTAAACTTTATTAAACCAAGCAGTACAGTAAGTATAAAGCTCACTAAAAGAATATGTGTGGCTGGTTTGGTTGGTTTGGTTAAGTTGTATAAATTGGAACATGGTTATAATAGTTGGGTTATATTCATTCAGCTTATTAAAGCAAGACCAACCAAACCCAACCTGATTTGAATCGTTGGTTTGGTTAAGAATATGTTAACTTACTTGGCTACAAGATGCGAACCCTTTTTTTAATGCATCCCCCCATGCATCCATACGACAAGGACCATTAGATGAAATCTTTTAATATCTCTGTATTAAAAATAACTGCGAGAACTCAATCCACCAACCAACTCTTAAAATTCTTGTCTCGTTTAACACAAGTTGATATCATGAAATGCTTTGAGTCGAAGTGATATCAGTTTTGGTTGGTGATACCAATACCAAAAGTATGTATTATAACACAACACGCGTGACACGAAACATTCATGAATGCAAGTTTCAATTTCTGTAGTAGAATAAAGTTGGTAAATATACGGTTTTACAGTTTTTCTGATAAAGTAAACACATACACAGTTGAGTTTGTTAATAAGTATGTATGCTTCCTATGTGATGTGGGAACGAATGAGAGCTTTTTAGCTTGCTGAGCTCAGCTTTGCTCGGAAAGTTGGACTGGATGGATGGAGATGAAAAATAAAATCCAAACCCATTGCATTGCATACGAATGGTAGAGTAAAAGTAACAGTAGATAGGTAGACTAGACCAGACCGATCAGACCAGACCAGCAAAGAGAGGCAAACCAAAACCAACCCAGAACAGAACTAGTCCAAGTACTCATATGAGAGATATATGAACTGCCTGGTAAAGTTGGTTTCGTATCGTATCAAATAAAGAGCGATTCGTTTTCATCGTTGCTTTCGTCGGCGCAACAGTATAATAAAATGACAGTAGTAGTAGTAAGTAGGAGAGATGAGGAGGGGGTATTACATGCATGACATGGAATCATCATCACATCATCAAGTTGAGCTGCATAGTAGCTGCTTCATTTAACATCTTTAAACAGATCACCATGTAATTGACGTTATAATGAAAGAGAAGGCTGATTGGGTTCAAGAGAAAGCGAGAGTAGGACGGGACGGGACAGTTTGGTTGTTTGGACTTGAACGAGATGGGTGGGTGCGGGTGATAAAGGTGGAAACTGTGGGGTATTTATACGGCACTGAAACAAAAGATTTGGAAATCTGGAATGGAAGGAAAGATCTGTCTGCATCTGACTTTTGTTGATGGGATTCTGATCACATCTTCGTGTAATGCTTGCATGCGTGGAAAGGTTTAATTAAAACCAAAGCAGGTTTCATATAATAACGTGGGTTCTTCTATTTCGATATGGCAGAACCTGGAGAGAGTTAATAAAATTGCAGTATGTTATGTAATCTTACCACTATGTGAAAATGAAATAATATAGATAAATGTATGAGATGCAAACTTTTTTAAATGCTTTCAGTTTCTGCATGCTCAATTGCTCAAGCTGTGAAACACTGTGAAAACATCCTGTTTGAAATTTCGGTTTGAATATATATTTAACTTACACAGATGTATGTACAACTTGTGGTTCTGTTTTGTAAAATGTCACAAATCACAAACATTTTTCTAAAATGGCTTAAACTTCCGTTGCTGTTTCAATAATGCAATCTTTTGCTTGTCTTCGTCAAACTTCTTTTTGAGTTCTTCCAGTTCTAAATGTAAACATTTATAGATTTGAGTGAAATCCAGGTTTATGTTATTTGTGTATTCTACTCGTTGGTTGCTTATGTAATACTTACGTTTTGCTTTGGTAGCTTTTATTTGAGCAGGTGTAATGTTTAAAATTGCTTTCTCCATGCGTCGTTTCTTGGCTTTCAATTTTTCTTGTGTAGACTCTGTACGTTTGGTACCGGCTCGTTTACTCCTAAAAGAAATTCATTAAAAGACACTGATACTAGGAAAGAACAGGTAAATTCTAATTACACTTACTGTGATGTAACAGTAACCCATCCCTCATCATCAACTTCGGACGCCTGTTTCTCCTCCTCTTTGCGACGCACTTCCTGTTTCTCAAATTCGATCATGTACTGTTTAACATCCTCTTCTAACACCTCCGGCTCAATTATAGCAGAGTTGTAATCGTCAATCCATTCTGGAAACAATTTTTTAGCATTTACATTACTGTCTCAAGGACAAATAAGTTCAAATTATTAAATTACACTTGCTTTTCATCCCACAGCGAATCTCTCCGTCCAAAACTAGTTCTATTTCATTAGTTTTAATCTGCATAATCTCTTTAACCGATCTGATATCATGGAACACGATATATCCCACTTTATAGCCGTGAATTACATCTTTTTCTAATGGAAAATATTTATTGGACGTATTTGTGATAGACGTTGTTGGTTTTTGATGAAGAAAAATCTCTCCTATTTTCCCAAATGGACTAAACATTCTTCTCAGATTGTCCTGTAATTATAACTACAATGAATAATTGATGAATTGAACCCCGAGGGGAAATATATCACCCGTCACTTACCTCATAAACAAATGGAGGAACATTAAGTACCAAAAGTGTCCTTCCTATGGGTTTCCTTCTTGTTGGTTCCGACACATCGTGAGCTTTGATGAAAAATTCTCTAACCACCTCACTCTCGGCTTTTGCTTTCCATTTAATTACTGAAAATAATTAAATGCAACATTATTAAGATTAATGTACACAAATTGCAATCCTTCTAAAAAATCTATACCAAATAAAACTAAAACCAACAAAGCGAAACCATCCACCAACCATACCTTTAAAACCGGATACTTGTTCAATTTCACTTTCACCACCCCCACCC